>CAJNDV010009613.1:45683-58802 GCA_905221635.1 Symbiodinium sp. CCMP2456
TATATATATATATACACATATAATTACGAATATATATATATATATACGGATGACAAACACATAACACAAGTACCTTTTACATATATATATATATGTAGATAAAGACACACATATATATATATATATACGTGTATATAGAACATCAGTCAGAAGTTAGTAAACCGTCAACTTAGTCAAGTCGTGTATACCGGTGTAGATGCAACATCCATCCACCCATTCATTCATATGCCCATGCATGCAGGCAGGTGGTATTCTAATTGGGCTGTACAAGGGCATTGTGATCATTCCATTTTTATGGGGTACTATACTGATGCTTATAGGTTGCTGTAAGGGTTTGATAGGGGGTATTCTTAGGCTTTGTATAGGGTGTTAGAGGATGTCGTCCCATCCCCCTGATTAGACATATACCGTAAGTCATGCCAACACCACTATTGTGCAGTGAGGTCTGAATAGTTAGCAATAATATCCGCTCAGCCCCGTACACATACAGTGGCCCTTATAGTACCCTAAACCCTAAACCCGCGTTGCAGCGATGAGCCTGGAGCAAAGCCTGTCAACCGGGGAATGCCAGGACATCTTTGGGCAACCGGAAGTGTCCCTGACGGTGCAAGCCTCTGTTTGGGGGTTTCGGTTCCTGGGGATTTAGTCGGGGATTTCGGGTTTTGTGGCTTAGGGCTTCGAGTTTTGGGTTTTTGGGGGGTTTAGGAAATTCAGGGATCAGGAGTCAGTTGTCGAGGAGATTTAAGTAAACCCTAAACCCTAAACCCTAAGGCTTTTAAGTTTCAGCTGCGTCTCTGTGTCCTGGCTTTGAGAGTTCTGTGGGAGGCCAGGGCAGGACAGCCTTGATCGAGGGTTTAGGGTTTAGGGTTTAGTTTAGGGTTTAGGGTTTAGGGTTAGGGGTTTAGGGCTTAGGGTTTAGGGTTTAGAGATTAGGGTTTAGGGTGTGTACATACAGATACACACATACACGGTAAAACCTAAGCCGTAAATGTACACCTGGTAATATCAGAAATTTCACCTCGCTTGGTGGTCCATGCCCACTTTGACATCGAGAGTCAGACTCCTGATGAAGAACACCCCTTCCTTTAAGGGCTAGCGTCGGGGCTGGAATAATTATGCAGCAGTGAACCGAAAATGATGACAGCAAAGCGTACCGCAAGAGCTTATTCTCTTTACTAAGGACCCGAAAACCCTAAACCTTCTGTATTGGGTTTGTAATGTCCAGGTCACCCACCTCGGCGTCTCCGGCGCAAAGGCCACGGTGGCCCCACCTGGCTGCGTCACGTCCCATGGCCTTCACTATACCTGGGGGTTTGGGGTTCTAGAGTTTTAAGGCTCAGGGGCTTTAGAGTTTTTAATTTTTTGGTTTAGGGCTCAGGGCTTGCTCTGATCATCTTCTGATGTGTGAACCACACATCCCATTGATGTTGAAGTCTGAGTTGACTGCGGCCGTGGCTTTGCAGCATCAGTCGGTTTGAGGTCCTAAACCCTAAACTCCTAAACCCTAAACCCTAAACCCTAAATCCCTAAACCCTAAACCCTAAACCCTAAATCCTAAACCCTAAATCCTAATGAGGTGTTCAGGTCTAGGGCTTGGTGCTTGGGCTGTGGGGTGTTTGGTTTCAACTCTCTGGGTCGGCCAGAAGTCACGTCGTTGTTGCTTACATTAGGGTTTAGGGTTTAGGGTTTGGGATTTAGGGTTTAGGGTTTAGGGTTTAGGGTTTAGGGTTTAACTTCAACTCGGAAGGACTGTTTTGTCCCTTCTCATGTCTACAAGAAGGTCGACTCGTGCCGCAGTGTTTTATTCGATGTCCCGGTGCAGAATTGTACACCCTGGATGCTGTCGCCGTCTTCTGTCTACACCCTATACACCCCAAACCCCAAACCCTGAACCCTGAACCCACCCTGAACCTTAAATCCCAAACCCAAGCCCTAAGCCCAACTACCCTAGAACCGACACTCTAGCCCGTCCATGCCCCGAGGCCAAACGTCACTGTGGTTGATGGAGTCGAGGAAGACGAAGGATCTGTCGAAGCTCTGGCGCCGCTGCATTTGAAGCTTCAGGGAGCAGCCCAAACCCTAAACCCTACACCCTAAACCGTAAACCCAAACCCTAAACCCTAAACTCTAAACCCCGAAAACCCAAACCCCAAACCTTTGGGGGTTTCGAAGGGTTTGGAAATGGGGTCTGGCAACAGGAGTTTTTAGGGCTTGAGATTTAGGACGGAGGGTTCGAACAAGTTAGGACGACGGGATTTCCAGTCGAGGGCAGGAGGGCTTTTGGCTTTGATCGCTTTTGCATATCAGAGTTTGAGTTCTGAGATTGCCGCCCGGCCTCAGTGCTTCCCTGATCTCAAGGACCTTAATGCAACATGCCGCCAAGCCGTCCTAGTGTTAAGGGATTAAGAAACTGTTTTAGGGTTTAGGATTTAGGAAGGAACGTTGGGCCCTAAACTCTAAACTTTAAGCCATGGCCGTCGAAAGCACGCCCTGTGTTCCGCTGTCGTGTTAGAGTAGTGTTTTTGTTTTGTGCGCCCTAAACCCTTAACCCTATACCCGCGCGTGCCGGAGGTGCTGGATGACCCCGCCACTGACGTGGAGGACGATCACTGGCTTCATCCCTGTTCCTGCGCCTCCCAGATGCCTTGGGTAGGGTTTAGGGTTTAGGGTGGTTTAGGGTTTAGGGTTCTTTCTCCAGCTACTCTAAATACAAGGGTGCTATGTCGGAGTAGTGCGAGCATAAAAGGGTACTATAGTTTTGGGGTACAGTAGGAAACTGCAGAGTCTCACACTTTAGACCCTTCGAAGCAAGGGAATCCCGCAACGAACATCCGATCAAAGCTTCGAGAATCCCAGAAAATCCCCTGGAAAGCTCTTCGCAAACCAAGGTGAGCATCCTCAAACCGTTGAGAGCTTTCTTCCCGAAGCCCGAAGCCTTGAACCCCAAACTCTAAACCTACTAAACCCTCAACCCTAACCCTAGCCACTCAAGTGTTAAAACCTGGCCCTAAACGTTGAACCCTAAGCTTGAAGATCCATTCCTTCGGTGCCGGACGCCTGACACCTGAGCCATTATGGTACTCTTTATGGTAGCCCTTCAGCCTTTAAGCTCCTTACACAGCCTATAGTAACACCCCGTGCCTTTGATTACCGAGGCTCCAGCTAATTGGGGCTCCTTGCCGCCAGTTTCGGGTGCCTTGGGCCAAAGCTTCGGGAGATTGGGCTTCGCGACTTAACTCCCCTTTCGGAAGTTTCGGATTGAATGTTTGGGGTATAGGGTTTCGGGTTTTGGTTATAGGGTTTCGGGTTTGGGGGTGTAGGGATGCGTGCAAGTGTCTGGATTTATCGTATCGGGTTTGGGATTACAGCTGTTGGGGGGTCTAGGATTTGGTGCCTTTGGGGGCTCATGCTCGACTTGGGATGTAGCTCACACGATTTCGGTAGTTCTCTTTTTATATTCGGTCTAGCGCCCACGGCCTAGTTAAACCCGTTATCAGGGCCGCATTACAAACCCAATTTAAGCCGCTTCAAGTTGAGCGTTGAAGGGGCATATCGCCGAAGATCTGCCAAGAAATGATGATGCAGGAGGGCATGACAGCTCCATGGTGGAACCCTGAACAAACCCAAACCCTAAACCCTAAACCCCCAACCCTAAACCCAAAGCCCCAAACCCTAAAAAGGAACCCTAAACCCAAAGCCCCAAACCCTAAAACAGAGAACCCTAAACCCAAAGCAACAAACCCTAAAAAAGAAAACCCTAAACCCAAAGCCCCAAACCCGAAAAACCCAAAGCCCCAAAACCTAAACACGAGAACCCTAAACACCCCCTGCCTCTTTCAAAACCGCCCGCGCCCGCCGACACCCGGAGGTCGAAGCCCATGGAGTCCCCGACCCAAAGCCCGACATTCTCAGGTCCCTACTCCCTCGCGAGGGGGTTTAGGGTTTAGGGTTTAAGGATTAAGTTTAGGGTTTAGGGGTTTAGGGTTTAGGGTTTAAGGATTAAGTTTAGGGTTTACGGTTTAGGGTTTAGGGTGTAAGGTTTAAGTTTAGGGTTTAAGGCTTAAGTTTAGGGTTTAGGGGTTTAGGGTTTAGGGTGTAAGGTTTAAGTTTAGGGTTTAAGGTTTAAGTTCAGGCTCTGGGGTTTAGGGTTTGGGGTATCAAAGCAAAACTCCTGAAGACCCCATGCCCTCTTCTGCGGATCAGGTGAAACCGTCACAGATATACCCGCCGGCAGCAACAATGAGTTCATGTCCGGTGCAGCAGTCATTGCCAGGAGCTGAGCTTTTGGGTTTAGGGTTTAGGGTGTAGGGTTTAGGGTTTAGGGTGTAGGGTTTAGGGTTTAGGGTGTAGGGTTTAGGGTTTACGGTTCAGGGTGTAGGGTTTAGGGTTTAAGGAGTCATTGCCAGGAGCTTGAGCTTTTGTCTGAATTTTGCGGATTCCAGACTTCTGGGTTTCAGGGTTTTGGGTTTACCACCCCACCTATTCGACTCGGGAGCCTAAACTGAACCCTAAACCCTAGACCCTAGATCCTAAACCCCCTAAACTCCGGCCTTCGTTCTTGATAGCTACATGCATGGATAGAAAAGGGAGATGGGTTTAGGGTTCAGGGTTTAGGGTTTAGGGTTTCGGGTTTAGGGTTTAGGGTAAGGTAGATACATAGACAGACAGACAGATGGACAGACAGATAGATCGATAGATTAGGAAGCCAGACAGATAAGTAGGTAGGTGGTTACTCTAGGTAGTCCATATTGCTAGTCATTCAGACCTCGGTATATCGCAGGGTGCAGTGTTCAAGTTTGTGGTTTAGGTTTCAGGGTTTGCGGTACGAGTATCCGGGATCAGAAGAAGTTCAGGAGGGCGCAAAACAGCTTTAAGAGCTCTCGTGTGGCAAAAGTATGTACCCACACCCTAAAACTCCCACACCCTAAACTAGAACCGCATAACCCTTTCGAAACAGGGTTTGCTGCCTCCTTGGGGTCAGTGGGAAAGTGGGGAATCCCAAAAGCTGCCGATTACCCACCAACTCGTAGCCCAAATAGGAGATGTAAGGTGGGCATCGAAACCCAAGAGAGGAAAATGCCACCGGGCCCCCGACACCTCGAACACTAGTCGGAGAGGTGGTTTTGGGTTTGGGGTTTACCAACACCCTAAGGCCCTCAACCGCGGACTTCCCGTGGTCACCCTGCAGGCCCCTCTAAGTTGTTGAGGCCCCTCCCGTTAGGGTTTCGGGTTTAGGGTTTAGGGTTCAGGGTTCAGGGTTCAGGGTTTAGGGTTCAGGGTTTAGGGTTCAGGGTTCAGGGTTCAGGGTTTAGCCTTGAGCCCGCGAAGCCGAGGTGGACGGCCAGTTCGCGTGTGAGCAGGAGAAGCCTGGCACAATGAAGCTTTGAGTTAGGGTTAGGGTTCTATGAGGGTTTCAGGGTTTGAGCTTTAGGGGTTCATAGCGACTTTGTAAGGCTCTTTAAGGCTAGTGCCAGCCTTCTTTCAGGTTGTTTGGGTTTCTGGGTTACCTTTATCTTGCTAGTTGATGATTGAGGGCTGATGTCTCAGGGCCTTGGGTATGACAGCCAATGCTGATCCCACAGAGCCCAAGAGCCCTTGCTCAGGAAGTTAGCTTAAACTTTAGAATTAATTTTGCTCTGTTTTTGTGGTCTTTATTCGTATGTACCTGGACAAGCTAGCATACAGGGGGCCTTCTTATTCTGATTTGGGGTCCATTCCGTGATTCGGTGGGGCTCCCAGAGATGATAAAGCTTTACCTTCTAACCGGGGGGGGGGGGGGGGGGGGCNNCCCTCTGCCGTCGCTATTGGGGGGGGGGTCCCGTCGCTATTGGGGTTTAGGGTGAAGACGATGCCTTGTGATTCGATCAGGGTTTTGGCAGTATATATCTATCAATCAATATGTGGTCCATCGTTACGAAGTATCCAGACCTCCATATAGAAGAGTCTGTCGCCCATCAAACCCTAAACCCTGAACTTTCAAGCCGAACCGCAAACCCTGAACCCTGAACGGAACCCCAAGTCGCATGCCTCAACACCAGGTACCTTGTGGAGGTGGTCGTGGAGACAGAGAGCGATGGCGACATGGTGGAATTAGCATGTTTTGGGTTAGTAAAGACCGCTGACAGAACGTCAAGATCAGTATGACATTAAGATACTTGTTGTATACCCCCCCGTGAAACCCCCAGCTCTAACTTTTTGAAAACCCTAACATGCCAAGGCCCCTCGAACCCTAAACCCAAAGCCTGAAAACTCTCATATACCTTGACCCCTGAATCCTGCAACACCTGATTATCCACATGGAGAGTTCTTTTGGGACGACCGTTCTCAAAGTTAGGGGTCTAGGGTTTAGGGTCTAGGACATGTTCAGGTGGGTACTTACCGTTATAGGAGCCTTATAGAAGGTGTATATACCTTTTAGAAGCCGTATAGAAGCCCTATATACACTAAACTCCCCACCTGTAGTTTCCTTTAACCTTATACAGCCCAACCAGCAGCACAGGTCTGGATCCAGGCAACTGCCGAACGCGATGCCTGGCACAAGAGTGCCCCTTCTTCTGGGAAGGCAAGATGCCCACGGTTCAGGGGTTTGGTTAGGGGTTCAGGGATTGAGGGATTTAGGGTGCAAGGCAGGGTTCAAGGATTGAGGTTAAGGTTTTTGCAAAGCCGTAAGACAAGCATCCGGTGCGTTTCGATTCTGGGGTCAATGAGGGGACGGGGAGTGTTGGGTTGACCATGTACCACCAAAAGTTCCCTAGCCCAACTATTAAGGGTCCCATACTGACCGCACGAACCAACCCTAAACCCTAAACCCTAAACCCTAAACCCTAAACCCTAAACCCTAAAACCCTAAAACCCTAAACCCTAAACCTCCACACTTTTGACTGGGCAGGGGAAGTCATGTCGACAAAGCAGTGCCGCATCTACAGCCAATGCACGGAGCTGGCTGGGAGCCCGGAGATGGCAGGGAAATCTGCGTACTTAAAGGATCATGGGACTTAGTAAGTAGGGTTATAATTAGGGTAAGCATACTTATAACCCCCAATTAATGGAACGCCCTGAACCCTGAACCCTAAACCCTGAAGCCTAAACCCTGAACCCTAAATTAGGGCTTCGCCTTAAGGTCAGGGATCTAAAGCGAAGGCTGCACCCCTGAACCCTCGAATCCTTGAACTATTGAACCCTGAGCCTGAAAACTTATACCTCAAGCCAAACTGAAGGGCACAGTGTTGTAAGCCGTCTCTGGTCCGACCCAGAACAACCCAAAACAAGTGCTGGAGTCTCTTCCATTAGGGCTCTGTGCGGGGTTTGGGGGTTGGGGCACTTCGTGTTACTTGATGCCTGCCGTCCGGGCCCTATGCAATTCGAGTCGTAAGATCAACAACGGTGCGAACACGATAGAGAGAAGGACATGACATGAAGCCTATGAAGCTGATGATAATGGTTAACGCTTACAATCGCAGTGACGATGGCAGTGATGACAGCAATGGATGTGCTCACCATCAGCATTATCATCAGCATTAGCATCACCATCACCATCATGATGACCACCATGATCATCATCATTATCACCATCATCATATCTGTCACCGTCATCATCATCGTCGTCATCATCACCATCATCATCATCTTCATCATCATCACCATCATCATCATCATCATCATCATCACTACCACCAATGTCGTCATCCCCCTTTTGCGGTCGCCAACGTCACCATCATCTTCAGCATGTCCCTGGCCATGACCATGACCTTGATGACCATCAGTAGTATCATGTCATCATCCTTTCACTACCATCTGTTTTTTGCTCGACTAGGTGCGGACTCTTCCACATGATGGCATGATGGCTTACGGCCCTGTATCTACACGGCCGTTAGCATGCGGCAGAAGATAGTGCAAGCACGCTGCACACTGCGGCCAAGGCTACATTTACGCCACCACATACACCACCAGCACTATGAACAACACATTGTCTGTTGGCTTTATAATCTTGACCCATCTTGGGCCCAGGTCCGTGAGGTTGGTGCGATCGGCGTCCTTTACGGCATGACGCTCGGCAGCTGGGAAATCTTCTTATGGCTTCAGCAAGGTAATAATGTTAAGGGTTTAAGTTTAAGCATGTCGGGTTCGGGTGTCAGAACAATTACCACGAACAACAGCAACATCCACGATAACAACAGCAGCGACAGAAGCAATCGCATGTTCAACCGCAGCCGCCTAAACCCTAAACCTAAATGGGTAGTTTTCTCAATTAGGGTCCCTCTTAGGGTCCATATTATACGGGTGCCGTACTATATTGGGGACCTAAAAAGGGACCCTAATTTAGAGAACTGCCCAACTAGTAACAGCACCAGCCGCACTACTGCCGCCGTCACCAGCGATTGCTAAAGCCTCAACTCCTAAAGCCCTAAGCCCTAGGACCCCGAAACCTAAAAAACTTAAAAGCCCTGAGCCTAAGCCCCAGCACCCTAAATCTCAACCCCTGAACACAGGACCTACCGGAAGGCCTGCAAGGTCGCGGATCCGGCGCTGCGCTTCGGACGCGGGGGTGAGGGGTTTAGATTAGGGTTTCTTGGTCTTGCGAAGGTCTCATGTTATGGTCAGAAAGTTGAGAATTCTGTTCCTTTAGGTTTCTTTGGTCATGTATTATATGGCATACCCCCAACCCTGCTTGAAATCTATTTAGGCTTTCATGCCGGTGGGGTGGTTTATGGGTTTGGAGTCGAGCCCACATCAAAGTACACACTCTTCGGTGGGGTTTTCGCGCGCAGGCTGAATCCTAAACCTTAAATCCTCAGCCCAAAATCCTACACCCCCCTGCAGCCAAAGCTCTAGTGACTTTAGTCGAGGCCTTTTGAACCCCCTTTCAAAAACATCGTAACATCCATGTTTTTTGAACCTTGAGGAGAGTTTGTCAAGAACTCTTTGAGGACTCCTCTGACAAAGCCTTGACGGAAGCCTTGAAGAAGCCTGTCCCGAGGTGTTGGAAGGCGACGAAGCGTCGCTCTTTCTTGGGTGCCGGTGATGACTCCTACGCCTGCCTTTACCAGGATCGAGTTAAAAGGTTTTGCAGGGGGTTTGTGTTTAGGTTTAGGGTTTAGGGGTGTAGGCTTTGGGGTTCTAAGGGCTCTGGACGGCTTTTCACGAGTCAAGTCTAGAGGCCGGGCGTGAGGGACGGTATTCGTTAGGGTGGACGCCGGGACACGCCTCCCCCTGTGCCGCTGCACGTATCTTGTTTTCATATTCCATTATTTGCACAGTCCCACCGTCCACCGGAAAGCACGTTTTATCGTAATTGAGTGCCAATGCACTGGCCTCGTTCTTGCCTTCGAAACTCGAAATGTCCAAAGTCCTGGCAGGGCCACATCGACGCGCTTCGAAACCTAGCAGTGACACCGCACTATGAGGCTCCTCGAGTTCCTTCGTGGACTCCTGTTCCCATTGGTGCATCGGGAACGCTTTGCAGGGCGCTGCCTTCCGACGGCCTCCTGCTTCATGGTTCCCTGGTGGTGGTCCTGTTGGTCCTGGTCTTCCTCATAGTCTTGATCGTCGGGTCGTCCTGGTCGTCCTTGTCTTGATGGTCGTGGTGGTGGTCCTGGTCGTCGTTGTGCTTGTGGTCTTCATGGGGTCCGGCTGGTCCTGCACGTGGTCGTCCTGGTATCATCGGTGGTTACACAGCGCATGGTCTTGCGCTGTTCGGAGACATATGCTAGCGGTTTTGTAGGCAGGGGGGGGGGGTTCAATATCGGATCAGAGTAAATCATGTCACAGCTCCTATATAGGTATACTATACTATACGCAAAACCCTAAGTATTCCAATTATTGAGGCAGGTATGTAAAGGGCCGCAGGGGTTTACTTCGAGTTTTGGGTTTGAGCTTTCCGGTCGTGGCCGTCGCCCAAAACCCTGAACCCTGAGCCCTAAACACTAAACCCTAGATGGATCTAAGCGTTTTCACAGGTTCTGGAAGGGCTCCTTTAAGGGTTTAGTTTTTAGGGTACAAAAGCGGGGTTCGTACAAGGGTTCCATGAAGGCGTAGAGCCCTGTTGGCATAAAGCGCAGTTGGGGATTCGCGGCGGTGTTTCTTGAGAGTGCCAGATGCTAGGATAAGGATGCCCTAAACCCTTAAATTAGCTCTTTAGGCTTTAGGGTGTAGGGTGGTGGGCGGTGTAGGGTTGTGGGCCTTTGATATGCGGGCCTTCGTGAGTCTTGATCCCTGAACCCTGAACCCCTGAAAGTGTGAAGGCCTTGAAGTTTCATAGAGTTAACTTGGGGTTCAGTCCTTCAGAGAGCTGGCAAAAAGCCTCTTAGACACCCATACAAAAGTATAGTTGTGGTCGGAAAAGACAGAGAGGCCTCCAGCCATCAGAGTTTTGTAAGCCTCGTCTACCTGTAGAGCATACTCTGTGCAAAACTCACTCCACTAAACCCTGAACCCCTAAACTACAACCCAACCCCCAGCCAAAACGACGCACTCTTGTGCCGGCCGTTTTGATCCCTGTAGATGGGTGCATGTACTCCGAAGTGAAGCTGCGGCGATGGCTTCGTCCTTCACGCTGCGTCCCTAAACCCTGACACCCTGAACCCAAAACTTACGCCTACTTAAAGGATCATGGGACTTAGTAAGTAGGGCTATAATTAGGGTAACTATACTTATAACCCCAATTAATGGACTTATAACCTTACTTACTAAGTCCCATGATCCTCCAAGTAGCTGGGGTTTAACGTCTGGGCGGTCTTCAGAGCTATGACTGGTGGGGCTGGGAAAATACATTGCTTGTTGTTTCGCCAGGCGCTCCGTTCGTAGTGATTGTGGGTTTAGGGTTTAGGGTTTAGGGTTTAGGGCAGTTTTAGTCTTGGTGGTCCGTTCATAGTGATTGTGGGGCAGTTTTAGTCTTGGTGGCAGTCCAGGTCCTCAAACTTAAGCCCTGCAGCAAAGAATCCTGTTTGGTGCTCTTTCCTTGAGGACCTGGTGGAGCAGTGTGACCACAAGCTCATGCTGGGTGGTCTGGGAATCAGTGGATGCGGTCACTGTGAGTATGTGTCTTGGCCTTTCAGTCACCCTGGCCCTGGACCCTAAACCCTGAACCCTAAACCCTGAACCCTAAACCCTGAACCCTAAACCCTGAACCCTAAACCCTAAACCCTAAACCCTAGACCCTAAACCCTAAACCCTGAACCCTAAAACTCTCTTGGAAAGCACTTGGGATTTGGGGCTTATGGCTTCGATCTTTACATCTAAATTGCTGTGGCAGCTCCCATTCTCCCTTCTTTTCGGCCATGGAACAGCCATAGAAGCGACTAGGGCAATGATGATGATGATGATGGTAATGGTGACAGAGACCGTGAGCTGCTCGGTAGTCTTGCCGGTGCTGACAGTACTGGTGGACAGAGAAGGCGCATGATTCAAGGCATAGGAGTCTGCGCAACTGTGCATTCAAGGTGGATGCACATTTGGACAGTATGTAGCATGCAGAAGCAATTACGCAATGATACGTGTTGTAAGGTCAGTTTGGAGCAGCACAGCATCACACATACACGGCAGTGATTAATTACGGGACCAGGTTAACAGGCCGCAGACTAGCTCATGTAACTACACCCATGTGCTTACAAACGACATAGAAGTTCATATAGCATTCTCCCAAACCTTGCACGTCCCTGCCGAGCTTGTCGTCACGCGACCGACCTCCCTAAGCAAACCCTTAAGCCTAAACTTTTAAACCCTAATCCCTAAATCCTAAACCCTGAAGTACACCTTCGTGTGCTTTGCCAAGGCGCCTGTGAAGGGGAGGTTGCTTTATGCCAGCAATGGCGGTTGTGCCGACTATAATCCACATCACAACAACGTGCTCCTCGGCTTGCACAATGAGGTTTGTGGTGTCGTCGTAATTAGCATAGCAACCACGACGACGACTTCTACTGCTACTCCGAATACTCCGACTACTCCTACTACTCCCACCGCTCCTACTACTCCTCCTACTCCTTCTCGCACCCCTCCCACTACTACTCCTCCTCGACATCCTCCTCCTCGACCTCCTCGTCCTCCTCCTCTCCGGCTATTACTACCATTACTGCTCCTACTACTACTACTACTACTACTACTACTACTACGACTACTACTACCTACTACACCTACTACACCTACTACTACTACTACTACTACTACTACTACTACTACTACTACTACTGCTACTGCTACTGCTACTGCTACTGCTACTGCTACTCCTTTTCTTGCCACTGCCACCGCCACGGCCACGACTACGACTACGACTACGACGACGTGGTGCCGTGGTATTGAACTTTCCTGATGATCTCCGGCAAGCCTGAACTGAACCCCAAGCTGTAGATTGGAAGCCCCAGCCCCCAAGGTCGCAACTCAACACATTTAGCTCTAAACTCAAAGTCGAGGTTGTTTCCGCAGCCCTGGCTTTCTTGAACTCAACCCTAAATCCTACATCGTCTGATCTCTGAGGTATGTGCATCCATGCCATGGCCATGACAACCAGAGGCCCGGGCCCGGGTTTCGGTCTAAGGTTAGGATGCAGGGGTAAGGGTTCAGGGCCTGGGGTTTAGGATTCAACGCGTGTGCGCCAGTATCTTGCAACAAGGTCATCGTACTATGGCGATGGGCTGTGCAAAGCCTGTCTGTGGAAGGCCAATCTCTCCCACCCAACGCCGTATTAACCGGCAAACCGCCCCCAAAACCTAAACCCTAAACCCTGTTCTTTTTACAGTAGGGCTTGGGCCGAAGCTCAAGTGCGTGCTTTGAATTCAGCACACGGCCCGGCTGAGGCGCCGAGAGGTCCCCAGAGGCCCTGACAAGTCGGTTTAGGGTTGAAGACTATCTTTTTTGTTATTATCATTATAATATTATCATGATGTTTTTTTTATTATAACAAGTACATTATTATCAATAATCATTATTGTTATCACAAATAGCAGTATTCTTATTACTGTTACTGGGGTAATTCGTATGTCTATTTCTACTGTTTTTACCGGTCTTATTATTGCTATGATTATTATGATTATTACGAAAATACTGCTACGACGGGTCCCCATGGCTGTGGAGAGGGAGGGGCACAGGGCGCCCATGCCTTGGTTCAGGATTTAGGGTTTCGGGTTT
>CAJNDV010009613.1:70200-80263 GCA_905221635.1 Symbiodinium sp. CCMP2456
GGGGGAGGTTTTGCGATTCGGAAGAGGCTGTCGTGGGGCGTTTGCGGGTGTCGGAGTCCTCTCTTGGCTGGTATGTGCGGACGTGCCACATCATGGCGGTGTTGCAATCTTTCTGAGGGACTTGGCGTGCTTCGACCGATCATAAGTATAGTTGTCTGCGTGGCTAGGCGCGTGACCGTCCTTTCTCTCTATTCTAATGGACCGTTGCTCTGATCTAAAAGGCGATCCCAGCAGGACCTTCGGTGCCCAGAGGCGTGTCGGATCGTGCCCTCTTGCCACGGCGAGCAGGGCGCTTATCATTATCTGAAATCCAGATCTGAGACTCAGATCTGTAGCAACTGTATCGTCCCACACTCGGATTCTGAGGTCGGATCCTGTGAGCATGGCGTGGGAGCTGGAGACCGAAGAGGTGACCTCTGAGGCCCGTCGTACAACTCCAATGTGATACGCCGTGTCGCGCGGCGATCGCACGACGCTTGTGATAACCCTTTCTTGTGTTCTCCATCCCCGTCTTCTTTCTCTGCGATCCTCGGAGGCAAACGCGTGCCAAAAACTGCTGATTCGGACGTCGGCCATCACGAAGCCCAAACGGCAGGCTCCGGTTGTGGGTGCCCTTTGTGTGAAGGCCAATGCATCTCAATCTGCGCATCCGCGCTGGCCATGTCACGCAGGCCCCTGTGCATCTGAAATGCTAGTGACAATTTCTGACTGCTCTGCAGCATCCAGCACCACCTGCATCTCGGCCCGCGTGTGCGGGATCGCCAGCAGCACTGTCACTGCCATCGCCACCCTGATCCTCCTCCCGTTCCTCTAAAGCAGCGTCCCTTTTAGGGCCTCTTTATGATGGCGTGACCCTAATTTAGAGAAGTGCCCATGTCCGAAGTATCAGCGCCTTTGAAGCTTCCAAGTCCCCCAAACAGGGCCTAGAGTCCTAGAGCCTTGTCTGGGCCGAAATCCCCAAACCTCAGAGCTAAACCCCAAAACCATAAAGCGTCAGAGTACCCTGATAGACCCCCTGTGGTCACCCTGGACTAGCCCTTCTGGTGAGCCGAGGAGATGGCATATGGGCGGACCACTTCCGAAGCCACTGCCAAGGGCGAAGATCATGTCACAGTTTGATTGCCCCTGGGCTGGGTTTAGCGTTTGGGGCTTAGGGTTGGGGATGATCTTGCTTTGCTGTTGGCGGCTACAGGTTTCTGAGTGACGCAGTGGGTCCTCATAGTTCCAGCAGGGCGCTTAGAGGGTTTATTCGGGGCTTGCGGGTTGAATAGTTTGCAAGTTTTTGGTGTTATAACGGCATAATATAGAATCAAGGTCTTTGAAGGCCTTAAGACTTACAGAAGTTATATGATGTTACGTAGAGCTTTTATGGGTAGAATTGCTTGTGTAATTATTTTTTGAATACAGGGTTGTGCAAAGTGTTTTAAATTAAGGGTTACTCCGGGGATCAACCTGGGGCGCGCAGGCACAATTAGAAAAGGGTTTGGGGATATGCCAGCATAAGTGCACAAACAAATGAATAGGTAGATAAAGCCAAACAAACAGATAGATAGGTAGATAGGTTGAGAGATCGATAGATAGATAGAGAAATCTATACGTAGATGAATGAACGAATACAAACAAACAGCATACTCAAATGACTACACAAACAAACCAAGAGATGAGCATGAATATACATATACACGTACGTATAAATGTGTGTATATATATATATATAATGTGAGTATAGCTATAGATTTTGAGTACACATATGAATATCAACGTAAATTCATAGCTATAGATCTAAATATGGGTGTCAGTGTACTACAAGCATAAATATAAATACAACCATAAATAATTAACATGGTCTTCTCTCACTACTCAGATGGCTATATGGGTAGTTTTGTAAATTAGGGTACCTTTTAGGGTCCGTTTTATAAGGGTGCCGTACTCTATTGGGAGAACTGCCCATATGCATAGGCTCTCTTGTGTTCAGGCTCTGAGGCTTCTCTGTTCTTTTTGGAGGGTCTACTTGTTGTTCAGGGTTTAGAGGTTTAGGGTTTAGGTTTGGCTTCAGGGTTGGGGACGTAGCGGCTTAGGTTTTAGCCCCTAAACCCCTAAACCATAAACCTTAGACCTTTAGGCTTTCTGGGTTAGGGGTTTAGGGTCTCGGGTTCAGAATTTCGGAGCGCGGAGGGCCCAGGGCTCGTAGACCCAAACTTCAGTCTGAAGGACTGTGGTCCTGTAAATGTCAGCTTTAGTTTTCAGCGATTTAGGGTTGAGGGTGTAGGGTTTCAGCGAAGGCATCTAGAGAACCAGTTCTTCGGGCCTTTTTGCAAAGTTGTATTCATGATGGTGATTCACTACTCGGGGTGCGCGCTTGCATTTCGGAGCCCCAAACACCCTCAACCCTGCACTTTGTCACCGCACCTCCGAGACAATTGCCTTGATCGCGAGTACACCAGCGGCAACAACGTAAAGATGCACCCCTGTCACGACGGGAGCTCCGGGGTTGCTGAAACTGTGGGATGTCGGCTATTTAGGGGTCTTAGGGGTTTTGAGAAGGTTTGCTGCCCTTTGGGGTCGGGTCTTGAATCAGCTTCATCTTTTCCTCAGCTTTGCAGGGGAAGGTGGGCCGCGCTGTGGCAACTTCAGATTTATGTCGTTGGGCAGATGGGTTGTCATGCGTGCGAGGCAGCACAAACGGTTTGCCATCTTCACGTTTCGTCTGGTGGTTGCATTACCAAGGTTGCTCGATGCGACGATGGTGAGTTAGTGGTCGCATGGAAGCAGAACACGTTGTTGTCTCTGTTACCCCATCGTGACAACTATCATGATGCCGATGACGACGGATGGTGATGACGGTGATCAATTGCTGCGGTATGGTGCAGTTTTGGTGCCAGAGCCCACGCAGAGCGGCACAGCTACTCCGTAGGAACTTGCATAGCTCGTCACTAGTCAAGCGCTGCCACACGCGAGCCGGACACCACATGTCAGATGCTCAGCTATTCCCAACCTGTCATGTGAGCCTGATGTTTAAGTCTGCGCCTTTGTGTTTCATCCTGGCAGCTTAAGCCCTTTATCCGGTAAACTCTTGAAGCCGGGCATCTTCATCCGGCATCTTGTCATTTACAAGAGCCAGCACGTTGTCGAAGAGCTTGTCGCCTTCATGCTTCAGTCAAGGGGGGCATTTGTTGAGACAAGGAAACCGCAAGGTTTTGCTGGAGCATCGCAGAGCTTCTCCATGTAGCCGATAGCGAGAGAGGGGACACCTCTAGTCGCCAATACTCGGGTGCTCTATGTTCTCGAGCACATGATTCCAAGGAAAGTGAAGGCATGAACATGTTGCTCTCATTCCCATTACTTGCCACACCTCTGAGGTGTGGCAGTTAGTGGGAGTGAGAGCAACATGCTGAAACGGGGCATGTCAGATGACCATGGTGAGGTGCTTTTTCCAGAGGCAGTGCTTCGCCTCTTGGAAGTTTTGCTTTCCCAGTGCCACGTCCGTTAGAAGGTGGTTGCAGCTATCCGCGAAGGGCCGGGGACTGTCAAACCAAAGTGAACTCTGATTCGAGGGTTTGCGAAAATAGGGGACCCTAATGTAGTGTGGTGGGATCCCTGTTGTAAGGACCCCAAAATAAGGTACCCTAAATAATAGGATCCCTATTATAAGGACCCCAAAATAAGGTACCCCTGATTTCTGAAACTCCCATTCCAAACCTTGAGAGTCTCAAAGGTTCACTGCGCAGGTGCCTTTACAGTGAACACAGCCATCAGCCTATCCTGTTTTTTGCGGTTTAGGGTTTAGGGTTTAGGGTTTAGGGCTTAGGGCTTAGGGTTTAGGGTTTAGGGCTTAGGAGCTTAGGGGCTTTTGCAGAGCTGACCTCTGAGAGGAGCACCCAGGTCTGTTGTGCACTACTTGGGTGTGGACAGACAAGGGAGTTGAAGAGCACCTACACCCGGAAGCCTGAGCCCAAAACCAGCCTTCCCGACACAATGGGTGCTGGCCTGATCAGAGTTCAGTGTTCAGGGTTTAGGGTTTAAGGTTTAGGATTCAGGGTTCAGGGCTTAGGCACCTTCCCAGAGGAGCAACCAGTTGTTCTACTTCGATGGTGAGCATCTGAAGGACGGCATGGATGGTCTGTGCCTAGATGAAACTCGCCTGGATCGGTTGTTACTAGTGTTGTTCTTCTTAGTGTTGTTATGTTGTTGCGATTCATTCGCATAGTTATGGTTCATCACTGTTAACATTGCTATTACTCTTAGTATTTTTGATAACTTCCGCTGCAGATCATTGGGGCTGCTAGTTGCTAGGCCGGGCTCCTTGCACGCTTGTCTTCTTTCTTGATCTGGGGATCGCAGTTGGCAAATCTAGTATCTAAGGTGTTGAGTATGGGCTCCGAGTATGGACCCTTAGGCGAATCTAGGGACCCTGAAGGGTACACATAGGGTATACAGTAGCTGTATCAGGATGCCAATGTTCAGGGCCCATACTAGAAGCCCATGGTTTCAACCTTGGATAGTAAGGCTGGGCAATTTCAGGGCTGAGTGTTTGGTGGCTTCGGTTTCAAGTTCTCAGGGCAGTTTGGGGACGCTGCTAGTTAGTGGTAGTAGTAGTAGTCGTCGTCGTCGTAGTAGTAGTAGTGGTAGTGGTAGTGGTAGTGGTAGTAGTAGTAATAGTAGTAGTTGTAGTAGTAGTAGTAGTAGTAGTAGTAGTAGTAGTAGTAGTAGTAGTAGATGAGTGAGCGCACTTTACACTTACTGGAAAAGTTGTCCTCTACGAGGAGGAGCAGAAACGGTACCAGCAGTGGTATCACTTGCCATGGCACCAGTGTTCAACAAGAGTTCAAAGCGTCAATGCCACCAAGAGCTTTCCAAGGAGCCTGACTCCGGATCGCTGTACATGCACCCCTGCCATGATGGGGACAACCAGAAATGGTATTTCGACCACGGCCGGCCACCTCGGCCGGAAAGTCGGTTGCGGGGACGTCAGGCTTCAGAGTTTGGGTCCGTGCCTTGCCGTTGTTTTCAAACGTTTAAGCTTCGGCCCCCGGCTGCGCAGTGTCAGAACAGTGCAGGAAGTTAATAAGCAGCAGGAGCCCTTCTTCCCTCCCGGGCAGAGTAGGCCAGCCACCTGACCTGAACCGACAGACTACAGCGAGCATGTCGGCTCTACGCACACCGCTTCCGGCTTGCAAAGGCTCGTCTCCACCAATGGCTATCTTCCGCTCCCCCCATCTTGGACGACAGTTTGTCGCACCCCTAATGTGTTTTTTTACAGATGCTAGAACACGTACCTTGTGTCACATCATCAGTGTTGCTTACCGGATATGAGGTATGCACTACACCAAGCTGTAACAAAGCACCCTTCAACCTATGCTCGAACCTCTAAACCAGAACTATAAGTTCATATCCACTTATGCACCAGAGCCCGATTATACCCGTAGAAACGAGCACATGAGGCTGAAGAACCGAAAGTGGGGCGATGCGAAGTGCATGGACTATGCCTACAACAATCCCGGCAAGGACAAGCAGCCTGAACGGCTGCGCCGAACCCATAAGCATAAAGTGTTAAGGTTTAGATTTCAGTTTTGGGCAAGGGGAGAGCCTCAAACCTACTTGCAACGCTGTCCACTCCGCAACGCTGTCCGCAACATGCTTAAGTTTGAGGATCCCTGATACTGCGTTTATATCAGCAAGCACTCTAAACCTTAAACCCTGAACCCTACACCGGAAGAAGGTTTTAGGGTTTACGGGATGTCGGAAGTAGCTAGGATCAGGGCCTCAGTTTTTGGGTGCAATATAGTATCATCCAAAATAATAAGGAGTCCTATATCAGGAATGGTATACCCTAAAAACCTAAAGCCGTCTAGGGAATAGTATGCCTCTGAAAACCTTGAACCCTAAGGAACAGTAGACCCCACGGAAGAGTATACCCTGAAACCCGTAAACTGTAAGGGATAGTATTAAACCCTAAACCCTAAACCCTAAACCCTAAACCCTAAACCCTAGAGGTTGCGGGCCCCGAAGTCCCTGGAATGACTCCATAGGCGCCCCAGCTCGGTCTCTTGCGAGCGCTCGGCAAAGAGTTAAGTTCGAGGCTTTGCACCAGGCTTCTGCCTAATATAGGGGCTTCAAGAACTACCTGTATTCTTTCGGGGGTTCCTCATAGTAATTATACTATAAAGGAGCCCACAACCCTATTAAATTATTAAGGCCCCTAAACCCTAAACCCTAAACCCTAAACCCTAAACCCTATTCAATTATTGAGGCCCCTATATTAACATCTGCAGTTTCTGGACAAGAGCTTGGGGACTCCCAACTGTTCCAGTTCTGTTTGTTCAAACTTCGACAAGAAACAGAGCCCACACAAACCCGAAAGCAGATACGTTTTGCATTATTGCGGATACCTTAAAGCATAATATTAAGGCCCCTATAACTTAAGGTATATTCCGTAGTTAAGGGGTATTGGGTTCTCTGGGTAATCCCAAAGGCTAACTTTTAGTTGCGGCTCGCTTCAGTGCTGCGAAACTCCACTGAACCCTAGACGGTTTACGCTTTAAGGCTAACCCTCAAACCTTCGACGCAAAAACTCGAATGCGCAATGCCAGGACCCCGGACTCCTACCCTAAACCCTAAACCCTAAACCCTAAACCCCAAAAGGATGTCTACATGCACTCGTGCCACGACGGGGCTAACCAGCAGTTCAACTTCGAAGTTCCCCGAGAGAAACTCGCCTCTTCAGAGCTTGGTTGAGGGTTGGGCTTAAAACGGTTTAGGGTTTAGGGTTTAGGGTTTAGGGTTCAGGGTTTACGGTTTAGGGGTTTGGGGTGTAGGGTTTAGGGATTATGGGGTTTAGGGTTTAGGGTTTACGGTTTAGGGGCTTGGGGTGTAGGGTTTAGGGATTAGGGGGTTTAGGGTTCAGGGTTTTGGGTTGGCTCTGCACTGAACCCTACACGGCCAAGTACCTAAGAATCGTATACTTTCCCAAATGCTGACCTACATAGCTACTATCCTAAACCCAAATGTTTCTCACGGGAACGATTGCAGCAAGCTGCAGAGGTTCTCGGGACACTGTGTGCACGGAGTGAGCCATACTAAACCCCACAAGACCATATAAAACCTCTACTGGTAGTAATAACTGTATGCAATCCTTACACCCTAAACCCTAAACCCTAAAACCCTAAACCCTAAACCCTACACCCCAAACTTTTTAAGCACGAGGTCGTTCAGACGAAGAGGATTTGTTGTGGTCTTTTGGTGAAGGGCCGTGGGTTCAGCCTCTGGGGTTTAGGGGTTCAGGGCTTCGGGTTTAGGGCTTTGCAGGATTTGAGGACTTTCAGGATTTAGGGAGGGCTCTTTGTGATTTCGCGGAAACTTGGAGCCGCGGGTGCAGGGCTCAGGGCAGTTTAGGGGTAAAGCTCAGCGCTTTTCAGTCCTATTGGTGGACTGGCTTTTACCTTCCCTAAACCCCAAACCCTAAACCCTAAACCCCTAAACCCTAAACCCCTAAACCCTAAACCCCTAAACCCTAAACCCCTGAACCCTAAACTCTCGATCGCAGAAAGACCTGCTCCAGGATTCCCGTCTCTTGAATTCCTCGCGCTCAGGCGAAAAGGCCCCAGGAAAATTACTGGTGCTCCCTAAAGCCTAAACCCTAAACCCTAAACCCTAAACCCTAAACCCTAAGTATTGTAGAAGAAACGGTGACACATCTTCGAAGCCACACGAAACGCGAGACTCATCGTCCTTCAGTTCATAAAGCTTATAGGCTTAGATCTTGAAGCACAGCCACATGCAAGCTTAACTGCGAAGCTCCAAGCCTCGTAAAGCGTTTAGGGTCTAGGGTTTAGAGTTTAGGGTTTGGGGCTTAGGGTTTAGGGTTTAGGGTTTCGGGTCTAGGGTTTAGGGCTTAGGGCTTTTAGCTGTAGCTTTGATGACATCTGAGGATGAAGATCCAAGCCGACAGTTCTCTGTGCAATCTGGCGGCTTAAACAATTCTGTTGGGTTGCAGGGGAGGTGGGCAAACAGGGCTGCTTAGGAGCCCATGCTCGGGCAATCCAGCCCAGGACGAGTGAGAGGATGCGTGAGCATGTTTACTGCTAAAAGTGCGTTGAGCTTCAAGAGCATGGTACAGTTTCGTGCCAAGTAGCACAGAGCAACAGCCAGAAATGGAAGCATGAAGGAGTATATGTGGCAGTGCAAAATTCAGTTATGAAACATAGCTGAGAGAGAAGGCAGCCAGGAAACGTAATAAGATCGAGTCTTGCACAGGAGCTTGAAATAATCAAGTGAGCAAGAGCAAGGGTTATTGCAGCCTGTAGAAATAGCACGGGAGCGCGTGGTTGCAAATCTAAAATTAGGAGCAGGAGCCTTGCCTGCTTCCCATTCTGAAACTAGTTTGGAAAACAGGTCTCGATTGGAATGGCGACAGCAACAACGTCCTCATGCATCCCTGCCACGGAGGCAGGGTCCAGGGTTAGCGGGTCATGGGTTTACCAACGATTCGGCTTGCTACTAGCAATGTACCAAAAATCTTCCACTACCAGAAGGAAGTACCTCACTGGTACACAACCACTGTCTTTTTGCTCCTGGCAGCAGCTTGCAAACCTGGACGTGTTTGCCCTAGGTGGGTGGTTTTGAGGTTCAAGATGCAAGCTCCAACCTAAACACTATCCCGAAAACCTTAAACCCTAAACCCTAAACACTATCCCGAAAACCTTAAACTCCAAACTGTAAACCCTAAGCCGAAGCCTGGACCCTAGGGCCCCTGAGTGCCTCCCAAATCTATCACATTGCGGCCAGCCTTTGAGCTTGGTAGATGAGGGTTCCATAAGCGTACAGCTCAAGGTTTAGGGTTTGGGGTTAGGTGGAAGGGTCTGGGTAAACACTGGAAGGGGTTTGATAAGTGTTCTAAGAGTTCAGAACGGGTTCTGAAGGGCTTTAGCGGTTCCATCGGGGTTCTACAAGGTTGCGCAGACGGTCGTACCTTTAGGAGCCTCATGCGTACTTAAGATCAAGTAATGGTCGAATTCGTCGGGTTCGCAGAAAACCCTAAACAAATTCCCGGTATACGACGTGTAACAAACAGTGAACCCTGGACCCTGGCCCCTAACAGCGAGCCCGGCGTTCCGTCCAAACTCGACATTCTCTTGAACCCTAAACTCCTAAACCCTAAACCCCAAACCCCAAACCCCAAACCCTAAACCCTAAACCCTAAACCCTAAACCCTAAACTCCTAAAGCCTGAAGACAGAACGAACACCGCAGCAAAACGTCTATGCAAGGAGTCCGGGGTGTTTCAGGGTTTCAAGGATCGGTTTTTTGGGGGGTTTTGGGGCGGTTTAGGGTTTAGGGTTCGGGGTTTAGGGTTTTAGGGTTTAGGGTTTAGGGTTTAGGGTTTAGGGTTTAGGGGGGTTTAAAGCTTCAGGGTTCCGATGGGTTTTGAGGGTTTTATGGTTCAGGGCTCCGGGGCGTACGCAGGCTTCATATAGGGGCCTTAATGATCAGAATAGGATTTTGGTTGCTATAAGGCCCTACATTAGGAAGGGCATCAGCGTGTTTTTTGGCTTTGAGATTTTGGTGCATCTGAGCGTCCCCACGGACCAGCTTTTTCGGGGATCTAGGGTTTAGGGAACGTTTGGTGTTTGGGGCCTGGGCTTCGGATGAAGTGGGCTGACGCACCAAAATCCAGAAAACCCTGCTCAAGGCAGCGCCGCCGCGAACCCGTAAGCCCTAAACTCAGCGTCCCTCGGATTCAGGTAACAACCAGCTCTGGTACTTTCATGGCCCGTCGTCTTTTGGCGCTTTCTGGAGTCCCTAAACCCTAAACCCCTAAACCCTAAACCCTAAACCCTAAACCCCTAAACCCTAAACCCTAAACCCCTAAACCAGATAGGGTTTTGGGTTTAGGGCCTTGGGGTTTCCCCTAAGCCGGGTCCGTTAGACCATAAAGGCCCAGACTAAACCCTAAACCCTAAACCCTAAACCCTAAACCCTAAACCCTAAACCCTAAACCCCTAAACCCTAAACCCTAAACCCTAAACCTGAACCCCAACAACCCGAAAGCCTGGGCCCAACTGCTT
>CAJNDV010009624.1:6845-21071 GCA_905221635.1 Symbiodinium sp. CCMP2456
AATCCCTAAACCCAAAAACCCTCAAACCCTAAACCCTAAACCCTGATTTTTGCCATCTGCCCTAGGGCCTGGGAATTGCAGGTGCGGGATGGAAGGGACTTTGGGTTTAGGGTTTAGGGTCTAGGGGCCTACCTTAGCCCACCAGAACCTATTTTGTTGCAGAAAAGTGGGTTTTTGGTGGGTGAAGGTAGGATGTAGCGGGCTTGGAGGTTCATGTGTAGCTACAAGTGGGGTTTTAAGTAGGGGGACCTAGAGTTATAACCTTTTTGAGGGGACTTATACCTTCACTTAGAACTTAATAACTACTTATGAACCTACAAGCATAGCAGAGCATCAGTATACTCGTTTGAGATCTCCAGCTATCCTACATATAAACTGACTTCTGACCAGCTTACTCGCCCCCCTTTGAAAGCCTAAACCCTGAACCCCAACCCCTACAACCCCTAATCCCCTAAACCCAAACTATACCTGCTTCTTCAAGCGGGTTAGCTTTCGACGGCACCATCCTACTGGAGGCCTCCTTTTCGAGTTCAATCTCTGGCGCGAGGCTGGAGAGAAGTGGATTCTGGATTATCAAGGTTTGGAAGGTAGGCCATGTGTACATATATATATATATATACATACAAAAATATATACATATGAGATTTATGTTTTTATATATGTATATACTGTATACATGTGTATGTGTGTCTGTTTCCTTCATTTGGCTTAAGAGGATCTTATCTACGAAGATTTTTCAGAGGCTTTAAATTTTTTAAATTCCCCAATACCCTTTTTAAAAATTTTGGTTTCTTATCACTTCGTAGTAGTTTGACAGTTTGACCTTTTATTTCCCTGGCTTATTGGGAAGTCAGTTAAAGGGCCAGCCTAGTTTACGTTTAGGGCTTTTATGGCATTTAGGGCTATTCCCATAGTAAGCCCTGAAGCTGCAGGTGATGTGCGGTTTAGGGTTCAGGCCTTAGGCTTTAGGGTTTAGGGCTTAGGGCTTTGGGTTCAGGGTTTAGGATTTAGCGTTTAAAGTTCAGGGGTTAGGGCTTTGGGCTTAGGGTTTAGGGTTCAGGGTTTAGGGCTTAGGGTTTAGGGTTCAGGGTTTAAGGTTTAGGGCTTATGGTTCAGGGTTTAGGGTCTACGAGGTGCTTCAAGGGTTCCGGGAGCCAGATTTCTAGGCAAGCCCACCTAAGCCGATCTTTGCAGGGGTGAGGATGACACAGGATGTTACGTATGTAGAGCGCATAGCCGAGTCTAGGACATTTTCAGGTGGGCAGTTACCGCTGTAAGAGCCTTAGAGAAGGTCTATATACCTTATGGTTGCCTTATAGAAGCCCTATATACCCTAAACTCCCCACCTGTAGTTTCCTTTAATTAGAGATGTTCACAGTCATGTAGGGTATCTGTTCATAATATGGTTACTGACTCGAGGATTTCTGAAGCAATGCGCCGAGTTGTAGGGATTAAGTAAGGCGCCTGAAGAATTGCCACTACCATTCCGTATACGGCTCCTTATAATCTAGTGATACTGGGGTTTAGGGGTTTAGGGTGTTGGGTGCTATTTCTTGAAGGTTTGACTATACTATAACATACCGCAACAGCCCTATTCCAACCAGTAAGGCCTCTCTATATGGTGTTTTCCTAGGGGTCCAAGGTCCCTACCATTACGTACTTTGGTTACGGATAGTAGTTATCTAGGTTACTTTGTGGGAGAGTATATGATTACCAAGTACTTGGACCCTAAGGCCCTAAGGGTTAGGGCCACTGTGAACACACTTCTGTACAAAGAGATCCTGGCAGAAGGCGAGGTTCTAGGACTCTCGTCTTCTCCGTCCACTACGCTGAGACATGCAGCCTACACCCTGAATCCCAAATTCGCCACTCTGAGCCCTAAACCCCCATAAAGCCTCATACTCCCTGTGAGCCCAAAACCTTATAAAGCCTACACCTTATGTAAACCCTAAACACCCCTTATACACCTTTATAAACTCTATAAAGCCTACACCTTATATAACCCCTAAACACCCTTATACTGTACACCTTTATAAACTCTAAAAACCCTAAACCTTATATAAGCCATACCCACAGGCCCTAAAGTAGTTCCTTTTTGGGGCTCATATATAGAATCCTATAAGGGAGCCCCAAAAAGGAACTACTATGGGGGGGTATGGGTAACTCCTAACCGACCGATGCATGGCCTGGTAGGTTTCCGGACACCTCGCGGATTTCGAAGGCGGGCCTTCGTTTGTTTTCGGCGGCGGTTTAGGGTTCATCGGGTTTAGGGTTTAGGGTTTAGGGTTTATAGGGTTTAGGGTCTAGATTTGATGGGTTTAGGGTTTAGGGTTTATAGGGTTTAGGGTTTGGGGTTTATAGGGTTTAGGGTGTATAGGGTTTAGGGTTTAGGGTGGATAGGGTTTAGGGTTTAGGGTTTATAGGGTTTAGGGTTTAGGGTGTCTAGGGTTCAGGGTTTAGGGTTTAGGGTGTATAGGGTTTAGCGTTTAGGGGGTTTAGGGTTTAGGGTGTATAGTAGGGTTTAGAGTTTAGGGTTTAGGGTCTAGGGTGTCTAGGGTTTAGGGTTTAGGGTCTAGGGTCTAGGGTTGAGGGTTTAGGGTCTAGGGTTCAGGGTTTGTGGGGGGCCTGAATAATTACCAATACTATTGCGGGGGTTCCTAACTACAATTATAGTAGAATATAGCCTACAACCTTCCTCTAATTATAAAGGCCCCTGTATTGGGGTTTAGGGTTTTGGGAAGGGAATTTGTTACTTGGGGCTTAGGGGTTCAGGGTTTAGGATATAGGGTTGTCTGGGGTGAATTATGAACTCGCAGCCGCGTTTGAGGGTTTAAGGCTAAAAGGGTTTATAGGGTTTATAGGGTCTATAGAATTTATAGGGCTTACAGGGTTTATAGGGTTTAGAGTTTAAGGCTACAGGTCTTCGTAACCGGGGCACTATCTGGTTTGAAAATGGTTTAGGGATTAGGGTTCTAGGTAGACGTGCTTGCAGTTGTACATTCTCACGTTGGAATAGAAATTCCCATCGTTCCGTCGGCTCCTGCGGGAAACTGGATTTTTTGCAGATCTCCTTTTTTAGGGTTCCGAGGTTCGTAGGTGCAGACGTTGATCTGGATGTCGGTTTAATGTTCGGGAGCTGGAATGCTTGTGGCGGCTTGCCTAAAGCAAAGGCTCATACATTGCAGAACAGCCGTTAGAGCAGAAAGGAATCGATGCCCAAGATCTCCTGAATACAACAGGGCCTTACACCCTAAACCCTAAAACATTAACCCTAAACCCTACATTAATCCCTAAACCCTAGGATGTTTGGGATCATAAGGTTTAGGTTGGGGGTGTTCGGGGCCCTGAAAATGACGGCGAGATTGTGGTTCTGGCACGGGACCCAGCGTTCACGTAGAGGGTCAGGGGACCTCGTAAGCGAGTTTAGGGATTAAAGGGTTTAGGGTTTTGGGGTATAGGGTTGAGGGTTTTGGGACATGAAGCAGAGCGAGTCTGGAAGCCAGATGACCCAGCAAACGCTGCAGGTTGAGAGTACTCAAGCAGAGAGTAAGGCCCCTAGGCCCTTGCCCCTCTTCTCCTCGCTCTTCAACTTGTCGGTTTGCCCCTTTTAGGGTTTAGAGTTTCGTGTGTCTTAAACCCCTATAAACCGAAAACCTGTGATTCCTCAGTCTCAGCCTCAACCCACATCTCTCTTATCCGACCTACCAAGTACAGTAAGTAGAGGATGCCGAGTTGGATGCAGCATCGTCAAGGAATGCTATTCATAAGGACAGAGAACGGACATCAAATGAATAGTTGGTGGAAAGCAATTGCAAGACTGAGGATTTGCAGCGGGTGTGTTAAAACGATTTGCCGCGGCGCAAGGCACGTTATCTTGTCACGCGACACCGCTTGACATCTGTGAACGCCGCTCTCGCGAGCCAGGAAGGGCATTGTATCGCGTCTGCACGCGTCCGTCTGGCAATCTGCACCTTGCAGTCCATGCCAAACCAGTTTCCAACATAATGGCCAAGGCCGCATTGTAAGTGAAAAAACCCAGCAACATCACAGCTGCCCAGCATCCATGTCGACCCGTGCTCTGAGCACATCCGCCAGGAACGGGCGAGTCAGGACAAATGTGAGCCGCAAGAGAAACAGGGCCTTGACTTTCACGACAAACTGGCTGCATGGAAATGTTCTTACACAGTTATCGCACGCAGACCGACGCAAAAACTATTTGCACACCTGAGCCTGTCGCCTTCATGCCACTGCCCTGTACCCCGTCCTAGCCAGCCCCCCCCCCCCAAGCCACCCAAAAACAGGGACCCTACTTGAGAGAATTACGCATCTAACCTCTATGAACACCCAATGCGACCTTGCCTTTTCGCCGACAGCCAGCAAGTAAAATGAATGGTCAGTTGTCTTCCTTGCCCATTGCAGACGTCGTGGCACGCGAATGTGCGCCGCAGCACCAAGTGCATGGAGTTTGTGCAGGCAGAAGGGGGGGGTTCTGTTTTTTTGCAAGGTGCCTTCGAGGGTTCTTTTATGTTCTTATTGTTTTGCGGTGCAAGTCTTGAGAGAGATCTATTGGGATTCGTGTAGGGGTTGCTGGGCCAGCTACTTTTTGGGCCATAACTTGCTGTAACCGTCAATGATATTGTTTGGGTATAGGGCCTGCAGCCGTTGCCACTGCAAGCTTGCAAGGGTTTGGTTCTCAATCCTGGTAGCCCTAGTTTCGACCTGTTTGACAGTCTCCTAAGCTCTTGGACTCAGATGTTCAAAGGGTTCGGACCAGAAGCCTGAGCCGAATGCAACAGCCTGAATGTTTAGGAATGCAGAATTTCGGGATTTATAAATAAACTATATCCCCAAAGCCCTATCCCTAAGGGTCCAACTGCCTAATAACCATATACTCTCCCAAGCAATATCCTACATAGCTACTATCCGAAATCTCAAT
The DNA here is from genome assembly GCA_905221635.1 of Symbiodinium sp. CCMP2456. Classification (NCBI taxonomy): domain Eukaryota; class Dinophyceae; order Suessiales; family Symbiodiniaceae; genus Symbiodinium; species Symbiodinium sp. CCMP2456. The sequence goes on from CAJNDV010009624.1 coordinate 11,782, forward strand.
ACCTAATTATTGGGTCCTTTGGACCTTAGGGGTATCCCATTTTGAAGGCCGACTCTAGACCTTAAGCCCGTGAGACAGAGGGCTTTTGGGCTACTTGTTTTTGATCCTCGGGAAGCTGCCTGCAATACCACTTGGCATCCTTCTGGTTGGTTATAGGACTTTAGTTTTCTGGGTTTCTATATATATATATATGAACTATAATAAGTAGGCTGAAAGTTTGACCTTTTGGAGGGGTTCATCAGTCAGCCAAGACCATATAAGCGGTTATATAAGCGGTTCAAGCTGGACTCTTCGCACGACCATGTTCCTCTTATGATTCCCTCCTATCACAGACCCTTGTCAATAAACCATAAGCCCTGAACCCTTCGAAAGAGCACTCAAAAGTGTCATTATGAACCCAGAACCGGCCCCACCCCAAGCTTCCTAAACCCGTATGCCGAACCCTAAACCCTAACCCTCCACAGCGGGCTTTGACCTATATTATGTTGGGGATACTTTTCAAGCCAAAACAGCCATTCTTTTTATAGAAGCCCTACTCTCCAATCTGTAGATACTTAGGGCCCTTCATAAGAACAAGAGTGAAACTGGTTCGAATGCTGTGAAGTTTCGGCTTTAAGGGATTAGTGATTAGTGTTTAGGGTTCAGGGGCTTATAGGGGTTTAGGGTTTAGGGAGTCCGGTCTAGGGTTAGGGGGGCTTGGGTCCACGGCGTTCATACAACTCGTGGCATTTCTGTTTGAAAACCATAAACCTGTAAAAGCCCCAAAACGCAAGAACAGATGCAGCAGAAGCGGAACGGCTTAGGGGTTACGGTCTTGGGCTTCCTATTTGGAGTTAGGGGTGCCCGAGTGGGATCGTGCGCAGCACTTGATTTCATCGAAAGTATGCACCAGGCCACCGCGAGATCCGCGGAACCACCGCGCACCTCACGGCAGCAGTCATCTTCTAATCCCTAATGTAGCTACCCAGAGTGTTGCGTGTTACCGAACTGATTGGGGAATAAAACCCCGTAACTGATGGAAGCCATCTGGACCTGGGCAGGGCCATCATGGAATTCGACAGCATACCAGGCCCCCTGAAGTGGGAACTTGGGCTGAAGTAACATGGTACTGTACCAGGACGCCTCCAGTAGGTCGCGTATTCCTGACTATGTCGTTGTTGGTTGTTACAGCCGAGGATAGTTGCGAGGCTAGACGGATTTGGTTGGTTGGGCGTGCTCGTTGTGTTTTGGTTCTGCTTGCCGCTGGAAGGGATTTCAAGAAACGAGGCCTTTGCTTACTCTAAATCTGATGAGCGAACATACTGTTATTGTTCAAGACAGCTAGAAGCCAGTAGGCGCAATGCGCAAGGACTTCTTGAACAAGGTTTCTATTCAGAATTGAAGGCGTGTGGACCGGATCTATGCCTATGAGGTATAGAACGTTATTCGACTTGCACCAACAGCCTGCGAATGCGATAATGAGCGCGCTTTGACTAAATATACTTGACGGAGGCCTAAACCTCTTCACCCCAAACCTAGCAAAGTATACGCACCAGAGTTGAGGATTCTGCGTCAACTGGTCAGATGCCGCATAAAGCTATTCTTTTATTGATATTGTTTCGTATTCTGTTTGTAGTGCTAACGGGGTACACAAGAGCTTCTGAGTCATTCTATACTATGAGAGTGACATGGATAACGGTGATCCCGGATGTCATTCTCCAGTTGTGATCGTTGGGTTTGTGCTTGAGCTTTGTACCTAGTACGTCGGTAGCACCTGTCTTCTCCCTATGATAGACCGCCGATAAGTAACCCTGTGCCTGAATAAGGGTCTGAGCCACGGGTACCACTTAGGTAGTTGTCAAAATGATGGTCCCTTTTGGGGTACCCTAAATAATAGGTGCCGTATTATAATAAGGACCCAAAAAGGGACCATAATTTTGACAACCACCCACTTTGGTGGCCCTTACTGTAAGCAATCGGGGTGTATTGAGCAGAGGTCTCAACTTCGTAGCTTTTTCACATCCCAGATCACAGCATTCGTTAGCAGAGCTTATGTTGAAGGTTTTATAGGCTTTTCGCTGCGTCAGAGCGTATGTTTAAGGTTTTAGGCTTTAGGCTGTGTGTAAACCTGGCGGTTTTTTGCCTCGGCTCGTAGAGGTTCTAGGTGTGGGTGTAGAACGGTTTAGGGTTTAGGGGTTTAGGGTTTAGGGTTTTGGGTTTAGGGTTTAGGGTTTAGGGTTTGGTCATGGTTCAAGGTTCAAGGGCCCTGCGGAGCATCCAGTTCACCGCAAACCCTAAACCCTAAACATGAAAAAGCCGGGCACCCCAGAAACCCAAAGCACCAAACCGATTATAGGCACCTGAATAAGTACCTATACTATTTTGGTGGTTCCTATTATAATCAGAGTATGGTATACCCCAAAACCCTATTCTACTTCGCAAGGCCCCTACATTGACCTTGAACCCTAAACCCCAAACCGCCCTCGACCAAGAAAGTCAAAAGCCACAAACCGAATCCCCAAAACGTGGACAGCCAAAGGACTTCGTCCTCACTGGGCAGCAAGGGGCCACAGACCGGGAAGGGCGGTAGGGCCTGACGGTGTCATTTTTTGTCTAAGCTGGAACCCATGGGCCCCTAGGGTTTTGGGCTTAGGGCTTTGGGGGGTTTACTTGGAGGATGAGGAGACTTTGTAAGTAGAGTTAGACCTAGTAGTAGAGTAGGTCGCCTTTAGCATTTTTTTGGGACTATAATCCCTAAACCCTAAACCCTACACCCTAAACCCTAAACCCTATCAAGTCCCAATATACCCCAAAAAGTTAACTTTCAATTCCCGAGGATTCTGGACACGTAGGTATAAGTAAGGTAACTATAACTTACCACCCGACTTACTAAGTCCCATGATGTACCAGGTACGGCGGGTTCAGGGATTTGGCCTTTCAGGTTTTGTGGACTGAGGGCTACTGATTTAGGGTTAGTGTCTAGCTGTTTGGAGTCTCGTGATTTCTGATTATGGGTCGAGAAGTTTCCCAGACCCCCAAACGCTAATATCGGGGACCTAAATGCTTACCAATACTTTCTTGGCGTTCTTCTGGTTGGCTCTTAGGACTTTAACTTTTTGGGTTTCTATATGAAATATAATAAGTAGACTAAAAGTTCAACTTCTAGGAGGGGTGCAGACGTCAGCCAAGCTTTTGTGGGGCTCCGTATTACAAGTATAACCCTAAACCCTAAACCCTAAACCCTAAACCCTAAACCCTAAACCCTAAACCGTTATAGTGTAACATCCCCCAAAACCCGATTCTAAGTATTGGGGCTCCTATATGAAGCCCCATGGCATGGTTCTTGTGTTCCGACTTCAGGGTCAGGGAGTAAATCGCAGCTTCTGAGGACCGTTTAGGGTGTTTAGGGTTAGGGTTAGAGCCATTGCTGCGGAATCAAGGAAGTAGCTACGGCTGCTGCCTTGTTTTTTTGTTTATCCTTTGGCAAGCACAGTGACAGCATGGTAGGCCCTCGACTCGACTTCTACGTATTTGTCATTCCCCCAATTGTCTCAGCAGGAGGTGGAACGGGCGCTGTAAGTCGGGGTCGACTGTGGAATTCATGCAGTATCTAAGATGCTGTGGGTATACTGACAAGGTCAAGAAGCTATTTCGGCGGAGTTCCTTCTCCGGTTCACGGTGTCGGGATTGCTCCCAGAGAGCCCAATGTCCATGAACTCATAATCTGAAGCTCCCCCTATGATTAAAGGTATAAACCCATGATTCAGTAGCATTGGGCTTAAACCCTAAACCCGAAACCCTAAACCCTAAACCCTGGGCTGCCTGAGTTGTGTTGCGAGTCGCGGCTGGTGATCGTCTTGAGGTTTCAGCGATCTTGCCTCGAGCCCTTGCATGTCAGACCCGAAACTCCAAGGCGCAAAACCCAAAACCCCAGAACTCCAAAACCCTGAGCCCCTAAGCCCCTAAACCCCAAAACCCTGAACTCTAAAGCCCCAAAGCCCTAAACCCCAGAACTCCAAAACCCTGAGCACCAAAACCCTAAAGCCCCAAACCCCCAAAACCCCAATACGCTCAAACCCTAAAGCTTAAGCCTTACCCTTACCCTCAATGGACTCATATTTTAAGGCTTTTGGGCCCCTATTATACAAGGCCTTTCGGCTATTTTGATGCCAAGGGTCTGTAATTCCCTACTTCTTTGTAGGTTAATATAGAATTTATAGGGACCCTACACAAAAGTAGGTTTTCGTAGCTTAAGGTAAGCCTAAGCCTTATTCCCGTTATCAGCCGCCGCCAGTCAGCAGCACGTCTTCCAGTTCAGCACTCATTCGCAGCCGCCGTGCTGGCCTCGGTGGTTACTTCTCGAGAGTCCTCAGAGTTAGGGGTTTAGGGGTTAGGGGCTTTGGGGTCTAGGGATTTAGGGGTTTAGGGTTGTAGGGTTTAGGGTTTCGGGTTTCGGGTTTCGGGTTTCGGGTTTAGGGGTTTAGGGTTTAGGGGTTTAGGGGTTTAGGGCTTGGTAACTAGAGTTATACGTAAGGTAAGTATATAGTTAGATCAAAGTATCTACCTTCAGCCCGAATGAAGGTACTTATCTTACTATGTCCCATGATCCTCCAATTGATCTAGAAGCCGAAATCTTTGGGATTGCTATTCCTTAGGCCCCCCTATTCTATTTAAGTTCTATATTTGTACCCAGACCTTTTTGTGATCATTAAGGCCCTCCATAAGGGGGTTTAGAGGGGTTTTGTTCACTATGCGCTCTTTGAGGTCCGTATTCGCCTTGGGTCTTTATCTCGGCGAAGGTGCTTGTTATTATAAGTACTTCTCACTCAGTACCAGTTATTCGGGTCTGCATACATTGAAATTATACCCCTCTGTGGCTCGACGGTCCCTTTCTGAGTATACTTCTCGACCCTATTCTCTTTCTTAGTAACCCTAAACCCTAAACCCCATTACCCCGAAACCCCAGAATTCTCAACCATACACAGTACGGCTTCGAAAGTACAGCGCAGGGGTTTAGGGTTCCGTTGCATGTTTAGGGCTAATGTCTTGCTGTGTAGGCTTAGAGCCCAGACCCTAGTGTAAATCTTAAAACGGGTAGTTCTCTAAAGTAGCGTCCCCAAATATATACGGCACCCCTATAAGCAGGACCCCCAAAAGGGATCTTGATTTAGAGAACTACCTTAATCCTAAGGTTCAACCTGATAGGTTGAAGCTTGTAAAGATGTAAACCCCTGGTCCATAGACCCGTTCTTTTTCTTTAAGTCGAAGGCTTACACCATGGGCCTCTACTATGGGCCCTTAGCCCTGGGATCCGTATACGCCTACTATATACCCTATATGTACCCTTACGGGTCCCTAGAAAGGCCTTAGGGTCCAGCCAAAGGGGCCTATACTTCAAACCCTAAACCCTAAACCCCTAAACCCTAAGCCCTAACCTAAACACAAAACCTCGAGCCTTCCACGTTCAACTCCCTAGGAGCAGTCGAACCAAAACTCCCCCGGGGGCTCAGTTACCTGAACCTTAGATATTAAGGGCCTTCCTACTTGCACACGGATAGCTATTATGAGCGAAGCGAGGAGAGGGGGAGTAATCTTAAGGGTTTACTATAGAAGCCGAAATAATTGCCTATACTATTTTTTGGGGTTCCTTTTTTATAAATCCAGTATAAAGGGCCCCATGATCAAGGCCTCTAGACTAGGGTTTGAGAATTGGCGGTCTACAATAAACGACAGAGGACCTTCCTGCTGGTCGTCGATCCAGTCACCCGTGCCAAGGCAGTGCCTGTGCGCAGTGATGGGTGTTTGCGATTCGCTTGTGTATTCAAAGGTCCTGGCAGTGCCAGTCCATGTTTGGGTCCCCGGTATGTTCAGACCCTAAACCCTAAACCCTAACCTAAACACTAAACCCTAAGCCCTAAACCCCCAACCCCCAACCCCTAAGCCCCTAAGCCCTAAACGCAAAGACATGAGGACTCAGTTCTTTAGCGTGAGGCTTGAGGTGTCCTAGGTCCAAGCTTCGGCCCTTTAAGAAAAGGGACTCCAGGGACGTGGGGGGAGGTCCAAGGGCGGTAATATAGGGGCCTTAATAATTACCTATAATATTTTGGGGGCTCCTTATCATGATTACAGCATAATGGGCACCAAAGCCCTATTCTACTTATGAAAGGCCCCTACATTAGACAACCTGGTAATCCCTTCTTCTCCCCAGTAAAAAATTTCCTCAGGTCCCCTGATGGTCCCTGGCACCCTCCCCGTGGAACAACCTTCGCTGAAGCATCTTACGGTAGGTGTTGCACCTATTGCCTCATGCTTGCTAAACCCTACCAAATCTAGGACATTTTCAGGTGGGTGGTTACCGTTATTGGAGCCTTATAGAAGGTCTATATACCGTATGGAAGCCTTATAGAAGCCCTTATGCCCAAAACTCCCCACCTGTATTTTCCTTTAACCAAACTCAAAGGCAAACTCCAAACCCCAAAGCCTTGCCCTCATCGAGATGGGGTATTGGTGCGAGGCGCCCGGAGGCATGATCCAATAGGTTTAGCGGCCGCCTTCGCCATTGGACGTTCTGTAATCCCCAAACCCTACATGGGTAGTTTTCTATATTTGGGGCCCCTTTTAAGTAGGTCCCCTATATAAGACGGCACCCTTATAAGATGGACCCTAAAAGGAGCCCTAATTTAGAGAACTACCCCAAATCCATAAGCCCTAAGCCTTACTCACACGATCGGGGTGTTAAGTTCTCTGATGAAGGTTACCCTGCTGGTGAAGCCATGAACCTACTTAAACCCGACGAACCTTCCCTAAACCCTCAACCCCAAGCCCCAAACCCTAAACCCCAAACCCTAAACCATAAACCTCAAACCCTAAACCCTGAACAAGAATTAGCTGCTGAACTCTAAGCGTTCCGACGTATCAGAGAAACACCGGTTTAGGGTTTAGGGAACCATCGGTAAAGATTGGATAAAAAATAGATTAGCTTCAAAATCGGAGCCGAGTACCTGCCGCAAAATGACCATGGCTCTTCCTGACTCACTTGAGGGTTTAGGGTTTAGGGTTTAGGGCAAGCACTGTTAGGCGAAACTTCGGAGATTGCTCCCTGTACTTCAGGATTTGGGGTTTAGAGTTTCGGGTTTCGGGGCTCCCGAATGTAGGAACCTGATTAAGAAACCTTGTTCCTATAACCCCCATGTTTTCAAGGATGCTTATAAGAGACTCTAATAAAGACCCAAGGATTCCTAATCAGGTTCCTTTATTCGACTAGTTAGGGTTTAACCCTCAACCCTAAAACCCCAAACCCCTAAACCCAGAAACCCTAAACCGTAAAGCCCAAACCCCTAAACCCCTAGGCCCTAAACCCTAAACCCTCAACTTCAACCCCTAAACCCCTAAACCCGTAAACCCCAAACCCTTTAGGGTTTAGAATTGCAGCGACATGGCACTTTGTCAGGGGTTGGAGCTGCCTCCTGCAGCAGCAGAAGCGTGGCAGGTGCCCTTCCCGAAGGATTTAACAGAGAGGCCTTAAAGGATTTAGGGTTTAGGGTTTAGGTCCTTCTTTCAAGGGTTCCTTAAAGGGTTCTATAAGGGCTACTATCAGGGTTTAGGGTTTAGGGGCCGTAGTAATTAGAACAGGGTTATGGGGGCTCCCTTTAAGGGTTCCTTAAAGGGTTCTATAAGGGCTACTATCAGAGTTTAGGGTTTAGGGGCCGTAATAATTAGAATCGGGTTTTGGGGCCCATTATACTATAGTTATAATAAGGAACCGCCAAAAGAAAGTTGGTAATTACTTTAGGTCCCTACATTAGGGTTTGGGGGTTAGGGTAGCGTTTAGGATAAAGGCTTCGGGGTAACTGTAGACTATCAGCTCGTACGAATCTGGCTCCTTGCGAGGCATCGTGTGGTGGGCAACGGACTTGTTACAAGATGAGAGCAGGAGTCAAAACGCCTCATGCTACAAGCAGGCTACATTTGCACCGGCCACAGCCAGCAATGCTGCCTTTTTCAGCTTGCGTGACGAGGATGAGGAAGCAGGCAGAACTCGTCGTTCACACCAAGTGTGCTTGTGTCGTAGGATGTGGCACCTGCGATGTGCAAACAACTTGTATGCAGGCAACTAATTATGCTGACTCGCTGCCCGCACAGTGACATCAACAGCAGCCACTCACCTGACGAGGCATGTCTGGGAGGTTCTTAGGATGTTGTTTAATGCTTTCACATGTGCTCTTGTGTTTAAGTTTGACAGGGGTACTCAGCAAAAACGATAGTGTGCTTACACGAGTAGCTTGGAGCGCTAGTTGTTGAACCGAGCTAAGGCCCCATTCAGAATCCAGAGATTGAAGCAGATAATTAAGATAATTAAGGGACCTCATAGTCATGCATTCTCCCAAACCTAAGTACACAATTATTCGGTCTTCGGACCCTGAGGATATATAAGTCAGCCAAAGTGTCTTTACGGAAGGTTCGCCTCCAGACCACGACGAAGCTTCACCGCACGATGTATTAGGTTTTGGGAGTGTGGGTGTACAGCTTTTTAGCAACATTCATGAGTTTATGCAGAGTTTCGCGGAGTAGAGGGTTCTAGAGGAAACGGTTCCTGATTCCCAAAGAGCCCAATGCTCCTAATTAAGCATACTGTCGCCGATTAATTACAGCCGGGTCACTCTATAGTTTCATAGCTATTCCTTCATGGAGGAGTATGCTGACCTCGCTGGATTGACTTGAGGGTGAGCCCCGAAGAGACAGATTTTGTTTGCCAAACCTGAAAAACTGTCTAGTTTCCCCAGTAGTACCCTTTTGCCCTTTTTCTTTTTGGGATCCCTTATTAAAACCAAACAGTAGGAAAAAGGGTACCCTTATTATTAAGGGGCTACTGGGGAACCTAGCTGTTGTACCTTTTAGATTTGATTCTTTTCTGCTGAGGCCGACAACCGAAGACACTGATTTTCTCATTTATCTCTGGCGTGCCCTTGTGCCTTACTCCATACCTAGCATATTAAATATGACATGCAGTTTATCTTCTATAGTATACCCTAAACCCTAAACCCTAAACCCTAAGCCCGGTTTATTTTGCACCAGAGCCGAGCTCAAGGAGGAGTTCCTGTGGACTTTGGGATTCTGACCCTTAACCGCCTTAACCTAAACCCTACATCCTAAACCCTATAAACTAAAACCCTGAACCCTAAATCCTAAACCCTATAAACTAAAACCCTGAACCCTAAATCCTAAACCCTATGAACTAAAACCCTAAACCCTAAACCCTATAAACTAAAACCCTTAACCCTAAACCCTAAACCCTATAAGCTAAAACACTA
>CAJNDV010009624.1:23679-35596 GCA_905221635.1 Symbiodinium sp. CCMP2456
CCCCCCAAAAAAAAAAAAAAGAAACAGTATAGGCAATTCTGTAGGGAATGAAGTGATTCGGAGTCCCTGGGCGGGAGTCATAGCGGCTTCTGTGGTTGAGAGTCTACAGTTCAGCATCGATTTTGTAGGGTCCGGTAGGGGCTTAAAACTGGATTTCAAGGTTTGGGGTTTAGGGCATAGGTTTGCTGAGCCCTAATCCCAAGTTTGAGGGTTCATGTTTGAGCATGTAGGACGTTAGGGTTTCGGGTTTAGGGGTTTAGGGTTTAGGATTTAGGGGTAAGACTTTAGGGCCTTGACGATGTGGCTACAAGTCATGGGGTCCAGAATGACCCCAAGACGAACTACGTAACTAACCTGAAGCAGGGTTGGAAGCTCGTAGAGTCTGGGTAGATTGGGGGACTGGTATGCGTGTCTGAATATCTTATAGCTATACCACACACCGACAAAATCTCATGATCCCGGCACCTGAATGAACGACCCCCACGAAACCTTACAAGCAACACTTAGAGAAGCCTCTGAAGCCTATATCACTTTTTTATAGAGCCCCTAAACCCTAAACCAAACCATCTACGCTTGGCTTTTGACGATCTGGCCTTCGCAATCGAGGTTCCAAACCTATGATGAACCTAAGCCCTGCGTACACCGCGCCTGAAGGGTTTAGGATTTTAGGGTTTAGGGCCTAGGGTTCGGGGTTATAGGGTTTATAGGTTCAACCAGGACCCTGTACGTACCTTTTTGGTAGAGCCCTGGTGGTCCTTGATGGTGGCTACTTGGTGTAGGCGGTACTTGCGGCGGTGGCGTACCTCGTGGGTGGATTCTGGAATCGCGCAATTTCCTCTGGAAGCGACCACGTCTCCCCAGCGCGTCTTCTGCCACTTCGGTCAACTCCGTCCGTCGCGAGGAATCCAGACTAGGAGCGGTTGCCAGCGAAGCCTGTTGTGTGGCTGCCGATTTGGCCGCCGTCTGGACAAGTCCCACGCGGTAGCCGCAGTACAATAAAAACCTAAACCCTAAACCCTAAACCCTGCACAGAAACCTCCCTGATCCGGCAGGAGGCAACATGACCCTGAACCCGAAACCCTAAACCCACACCTGAACAAAAAAAAAAAAACAGGCTTGGAGGCTCCCGAAAGAAGCCGACATTCAGATTGCTCTCTCTTGGCTCTTCTACGGAAGCTTCAGGGTGCTTACGATTCTTGGGGTTTAGGGTTTAGGGTTAACCCTAAACCCTAAACCGTTTAGGAACTTGGGACAGGCCCCGCCCCGAAGTCTCGCATCCATTTTTAGCTGAAACAATCGGTGGCTTCGGCGTGGCTCCGATGTGCCGGACCTTATAGACGAAATGACCCTTAAAAGTAGGGGCCCTTTACCCTTATACTATGAATCCCTATTTGGTTTGTGAGCCTTAAACCCTTTTTTAGGGTTCATTTCGTCCTTAAGGGAAGCATCCTACAAGCTCTGTACATGTAGGCTGTCCTGAGCTCAAAGAACTACTTGGACCCTCACCTGCCCTAAACCCTGAACCCCTAAACCCGGAACCCTAAACCCTAACCCTTTTCCTAAACCCTGAACCCTTTTCAACCCTAAACCCTAAACCCTGAACCCGAAACCATTTTAACCCTAAACCCTTAACCCGGACCCCAGCCAGCACCCCCTTACTACCCTCTACTATATCATAAATACCCACTACTAAGGACCATAAGGGCTCTATTAAAGGGTACTTGCTGGTGAACCGTAAGCCCCAAGCCCAAAGCCCTGAGACCTAAACCCCATACCCTAAACCCTAAACCCCTAAGTCCTAAGCCCTGAGACCTACACCCCAAACCCTAAACCCTAAACCCCGAAGTCCTAAGCCCTGAGACCTGAACCCCAAACCCTAAATCCCTATGTCCTAAGCCCTGAGACCTAAACCCCAAACCCTAAACCCCAAAGTCCTAAGCCCTGAGACCTAAACCACAAACCCTAAACCCTAAAATCCAAAGTCCTAAGCCCTGAGACCTTGAAGCCTAAACCTTAAACCCACTAAGGCTCTGACATCGCCAATCGCATGCCGGCCTAAGCCCTCACCCCCTTTTGAACTCCCTTACTTAATTTGGGTAACTAACCATGTAAATTATGCTAGGACTTTATGAAATTTTGTTATGCAAAAAGAAGTAGTCGTAGTAAGACACCCCGAAAGGTAACAAGGGTACGTGCTCATAGGCCAAGCCCAAACTTTGCAAAGTGATTGCGAAGCTTGTGGCGGAAGCGACGCTGTTGACGAGTGCGCTGGCGAACAGCCGTTAAAACAGACTGCAACAACCCCCAAGGACCACGCGATTTTTCGGGGTTTCGGGTTTGGGCTGAAGCACCAACAAAGGGACTTAAACGTTGATGAAGCACTCCGAGAGCACTGTTTCCAACCATCATAATTGAACCCTAAACCCAAACCCTCCTGGGAGGCTACATAGCTTTGGGGTTCTCTTGCAAGGGGCTTATTATTAGGGGCGCTATGACCGGGTCTTTAATCAAGGAAAGCACCCTAGACTCTAATGGGGATCATGGATGCCATGTACGGCACATTCCTGAGCTAAGCCCTAAACCCTAAACCCTAGCAGAATCTCCATGTAGGACCAACACCTCCAGTATAAGCCAAGTTTAGCCTACCCCAAGATTCCCAAACTCGAAGACTATACCTTATTATAAGTCAAATGGTGAGACCCCTATATTATAGCTCAACCTACACCCTAAACCGGGGTATATAATATTCCTTTATGCTTGTGGGGCCTTGGAGTTTCTGGGTAAGCCCTACGGCTTTTCAGTTTAGGGTTTTGGGGTTCGGGGTGTGCGCTTTGCAAATTCAGGGTGCAGGAATATGAGGCTTTAGGGCTTTCGTGCGTTAGAGGTGCGTTCGTGGTCTGGGTGTTTGAGCACTTCAGGGATTTGCGCCTCATTGATCCTTGGGGTGCTAATCCATCGACCAAGTGTCGCAGGATCATTGCTGGTTAGGCAAATCCCTAAAACGTCCATGTGCCCATAAAGTGTACACTTTGGCCTTGAAGCAGTTCCTATATATATATATATAATATATATATATATATATATATGTATGTATGTATGTACGTACGTATGTATGTATGTATGTATGTATGTATGTATGTACGTATGTACTTTATAACCCAGCAGCCGCTGACATCACGTCCAAACGCGGGACGAGAGAACGCCGACGATGCAGTCGTCACTGGCGTATCCACCGTAGATCACGGGGGCCGTGACAACCTAGGCGTATGCAGGAACATAGCTTAACTTAACATACAGGCCGAAGAACAGTTAGAACAGGCTTACTATAGGTACCAAGGGACTATAAGGCCGTAAGGGTGCCGATGCAACCCATCTAAGGCCCTCAGTTATATTCCTTCAAGTGTATAAGTCCTCATCTTACACCATGGTTTGACAAATATTCGGAATTGCTCTCTGGGTTCATGGATGTCCGCTTAGGACCCTAACATAGTAGCCCCAAAGCCGTAAACCCCAAATAAGCTGAAGCCTGAACTCTCCGCCACGAGATTCTCCCAGGACCTACTTACCTGTACGATGCCTATACTTCTTAGTAAGGCTTATGACTACACCCAGCTTGTTGCAAGTGCCTGGGATTTACGGTCTAGTTAAGCTTGTCTTTGCTAAACCCAAGTTGTCGATCTAGAGGTTGAGGGTTGCAATTTCGGGTCTCGGGTCGAGGTTCGCATGAGAAAGTACTACAGAGGTCTGAGCTCTTATACAGTGGACCCCTGAAAGTTCCGTTTAAATTCTACTATAGTGTAGCCCAGAACCCTTTTAACTACTGGGACACCTCTATTACTATGGCCAGGACCCTTTACCATGCATGACAGTGCAGAGTTTGGTGTATGGGGAACGGGCTGCAATTTGCGAGGACCATGGTGGTTTAGGGTATACAAGCTAGGGCCATATTTGGGATACTACCAGCGTCCTGAATAACTAGCCTGGGACGTGAGAAACTTTATGCTATAGCTAAGACAGGAAGCCCCCAAGAGCACTGTTACTAATGACGATCGGGACCCTATGATACCTTTACGCTCAAAAACATGCACTGCCAGAGCCATTGTATCGAACCCACCACTCTCCGCCTCACACGCGACCCACTCTTGAACGTGGAAGGGACATCCCCAGAGACTCCAATACCCCTTAATTAAGGAATATACCTTAAATCATAATAGGATCCCTAATATGATTTAAGGTATATTCCTTAATTAAGGGGTATTGGAGTCTCTGGGTCGTTCATCTGCTGGGATCTAGTGTTCGCGCCGATATGTCCTCTAAGAAATTCGAGAGAAGGCTTTCCAACGCAGGGCTGAAGAAAGAGGAATTCGTTAAACCCACCCTAGACCCTAAAGAACCTACCATTTTCAGGACTTATATAAGGAAATCATAATGAGGAGCCCCAAAAACGTAATATGAGGGCGTTAATAATCAGAATAAGGTTTTGGGGCCTGTTATACTATGGTTATACTAAGGCACCCCCAAAATAGCATTGGTGATTATTGGGCTCCTACAGTAGGTTCCCCAGGGCCCAGGCAAACCCCAAAAGCGAAGGACAGCCTAAACTCTGTTGCATGGCAGCGGAACTTCGTCACCGAAGTTGAAGCGGAAGTGCTTCTGAAGCTTGTCGTTCATGACCCTCAGCGTTTAGGGTGTAGGACTCGGTTCCCAAGGCTGCATGTAGCTAGTGCGGCCTCTTAATCATGTAGCTAACATAGGTACTTTTTACAGGGTGTCTTTAAAGGGCTCTTAAGGTACTATCAGGGCTTAGCATCGGGACCTTGAGTTAGAATAAAGTTTTGGGGGTCAATGATCTTCTATCTACAGCTTATTAACCCTAAACCCTAAACCCTAAACCCTAAACCCTAAACCCTAAACCCTAAACTACAACTTATTCCTAATCAGGAATCCTGAGGTTTACCGTGAGCAACCATTTATGCTTCTAGACCAGCTACAGAGGCAAACCCTAAACCCTAAACCCTAACGCCCTACTTGGAGGATCATGGGACTTAGTAAGTATGGTTATAGGTACCTTAACTGGGGTTATAAGTAGTTACAAGTATAGTTACCCTAATAATAACCTTAGTTACTAAGTCCCATGATCCTGTAAGTACTCCCCCTAAACCCTAAACCCTAAACTCCCTAAACACTTAATCCTTGATGGTGTTCCAACAGCGGCTTAGCCTTCGGGGTTTTGTGTTTCATGTAGGGGGTTTAGGGTTTAGGGTTTAGGGCCTGAATAGTTAGAATAGGGTTTGGGGGTTCCTTTACAAGGGTTCCTTAAAGGGTTCTATGAGGGCTACCATAAGGGTTTAGGGTTTAGGGGCCTCAATAATCAGAATAGGGTTTTTGGGGGTATATTATAGTATAACTAGAATAAGGAATCCCGAAAATATTATCGGCAATGATTAAGGCTCCTAGATTAGGATTTGCACATCAGGTCTTTAAACCTTAAGCCTGGAACTTTCACAGCCTGAAGCCCTTAACCCCGACCAGAAGGGAAACCGATAGGTGTTATGGCGTCGGGTGTCGGGCTGCAAATTAGCAAACTGGTCCATGTACCTTTGCAGTATACACGTTGGCCTTAAGGAGGTTCCCCAATACCCAGCTTTTAAACTTTTTGGTTTCATATAATTTAGTAATAACCTGAAAGTTGAAACCTTTATTTCCCTGGCTCATTGGGGAAGTAAGTTAAGGAGGTTCCTGCATAGGGACTTTGGGGTCAAAATATGAACCAAAAGGCAACACGAACCCCTTTGACTTGGCGCGGGGTCTAGGGCTTACATAGGGTTTTGGGGTTTTACCATTACGGTCTTATTATTAGGGTTAGTGTATATTATACACTGTTACACTAATTCAAACAATCGCTGCAGCTCAATAGCTGGGCGGATCAGCCCGAAGGTTGTCACCCAAAACCCCAAACCTTGAATCTAAAGTCATTTTAAGCCTTAAACCCTAAACTTTGAACCCTAAACCTTAAACCCTTAAACCTTAAACTTTGAGCCTTAAACCCTAAACCCCTAAGCCCCTAAACCCTGTAAACCCTAAACCTTGAACCCTAAACCCTAAACCTAAACCCCTAAACCCTGAACCTTGACAACCCTGAACCCGATGCCTCAGACCCAAAGTGTTTAAACGTTTAGGGTTAAGGGTTTAGGGTTTAGGGTTTAGGGTTTAGGGTTATAACCCTTACTTAGAGGATCAGGGGACTTAGTAAGTAGGGTTATAAGTACCCTAAATAGGGTTATAAGTAGATATAGCCATAGTTACCTTACTTATATCTTCACTTACTACGTCCCATGACCCTTAAAATCCTAAACCCCCATGGTAGCCCTTATAGAAAGCCCTTTAAGGAACCCTTTAAAGGAACCCCTAAGACCCTAAAGAACCTTGAACCCTACTAAGTCCCATGATCCTCCCGAAACCCCAAACCCTAAACCCAAAACCCTAAGTGTTTAAACCCTAAACCCTAAGTGTAGGGTTTAGGGTTTAGGGTTTAGGGTTTAGGGTTTAGGGTTTAGGGTTTAGGGTTTAGGGAACCCAAAACCCTCAGTGTTTAAACCCTAAACCCTAGAGCCTCGAACCTGGCACCAGGTGATCACTGCCCAGGACATGTCGGACGAGGCCTGCCCAGGTTTCCTGGGGCTCCCGTCTCCCCAAACCGCTCGGTTTAGGGGTTTTAGGGTTTTAGGATTTAGGTTTTAGGGTTTTAGGGGTTTTAGGGTTTAGGGTTTTTGGGTTTAGGGTTTTAGGGTTTAGGGTTTAGGGGTTTAGGGTTTTAGGGTTTTGGGGTTTTGGGGTTTCGGGTTCAGGGTTCAGGGTTTAGGGCTTGGGGTTTAGGGATTGGTAGTAAGTAGAGTTATAAGTAATCTAACAGGGATCCTAATTGCGATTATCTCTACAACATGATCACTTATATACTACTTACTAAGTTCCAGGTTTACCCCTGACAAGCTAAGCACAAAGTTTAGTGAAAAGTTTAGGGTTTAGGGTTTTCTGGGTGTAGAGCTTAGCACGATCAGGATCGTAGCTCAGCCCAAAATCAAAACCCATAAGGTTTTCCGCTTAAAGCATAGAAACCTGAACAGTATCAGTATAGAAACATAGTTTTAGCTATGTTGTAGAGAGTATGCAAACCCCGAAGCCTGAGTTATAATTGCTCAGGCTTCCGTATTTGGGATGTATGGTTAGGCTTCTCGGCTTCGCAGCTGTCAGGCGTAAGGGTTGTGCCATTGATTGGTTTAGAGTTTGGGGTATAGGGTTTGGTCTGGGTTCAGGGTTCAGTCTAAGACATTTTCAGGTGGGTAGTTCCCGTTATGGGAGCCTTATAGAAGGCTATATACCCTAAACTCCCTACCTGTAGTTTCCTTCAGTTTAGGGTTTAGGGTTTAGGGTTTGGTTTGGGTTTAGGGCTTTGGGTTGTTGGTTTTCGGGGCTCAGCACGACGGTCCTCAGGACTTCATGGTTGTAGCAATGTAGGGGCCTAAATAATTACCAATACTATGTTGTGGGTTCCTTACAAATATACTATAAAGGGCCCCCAAACCCTATTCTAATTATTAAGGCCACGTTATTGGTATCCCAAGCAGGCATCAGTCTTTCGTTGTTGTGCTGGGGGTTCCCTGTAGCGCTGAACGATGGGAACGAAGTGCGTACCATGTTGTCCTTTCCTTTTCTGGGGGGAGAGCCCTTTTTCTATAAATGAGCAGTAGGAAGCAGGATCTTTTCTTTGAGGGGCCACCGGGGAACTGAGAACTTCTCTGAGACTTTGCCAGGGTGTGGATTTAAGAATTCGCGCTGATTCCAAACCTGCTCACGATGTCTCTATTGGCTCCACTGGCAGCAGAAGCTCAACTCTCATTTTTCCTCTGCTGGGGGTTTCGTGCTGATGCGAGCGAACGCACATCATGAGCACCAGACCTTATCTGAGTGTGCGTCTCAGCGTCCCATGACGGTAAACCCTACAACCTAACCCCTAAACCCTAAACCCTAAACCCTAAACCCTACAACCTAACCCCTAAACCCTAAGCCCAACCTACTTGCGACTTAAACCCGCGAACCCCAACTCGAAAGCCCGGCCGTCTGCAACCCCAAGGCCCTTGGGGAACCTTCAACACCCAAGTTGGTGAGGGGTTTAGGGTTTAGTTAAAGGAAACTACAGGTGGGGAGGTTAGGGTATATAGGGCTTCTATAAGGCTTCCATACGGTATATAGACCTTCTATAAGTCTCCTATAACGGTAACTACCCACCTGAAAATGTCCTTGATTTAGGGTGATTCTTGAGCCTCAAGTGTGAAGGCCCAAACCCATTACCCTAAGCCCTAGCTCCACAACCCTAAAACCCCCTTTCAGAATCCCAAAACATGGAACCCTACACTACACCCTAACCCTTTTACAGTCTGGGCTTCCGGGGTCTGACTGAGGGAGGACGATGGAAAAAAGGAGCTCAGCAAACAACAAAGTGTTGCAAGCCTTTTGGAACAATCTTAAACCATAAACCCTGAACCCTAAAGAAACAGCCCTAAAGCCCTAAACCCTAAAAACCCTAAACCTTAAGCTGAAACAGCCCTAAAACCTAAAGCCCTAAAGCCCGAAACCCTAAAACCCAAAGGCCCTAAGCAACCCTGATCCAGAACCCGCAAGAACTTCAAGAACTCCCCGCTGAAGCCTAAAACCTTCAGGGTTTAGGGTTTAGAGTTTAGGGTTTAGGACTATTAGGGTTTAGGGTTTTTGAGTTTAGAGTTCAGGGTTTAGGGTTAAAAGCCCTAAAGCCCTAAACACCTAGAGCCGTATAAAGCCCTGGAGCCATGAGTCACCATGAGCTCGGAAGCGCCCTCCTGGCAAGTGACAAAGTTCCTTGGCGTTCTTCTAGTTGGCTCTTAGGTCTTTAACTTTTTTGGGCTTGTATATGAACCCTAAACCCTAAACCCTAAACCCTGAACCCTAAACCCTAAACCCTAAACCCTAAACCCTAAACTGTTAGGAGGGGGGGATTCAGAAGTCAGCCAAGGTTCCTTGTCAAGTATGGCTTGGTCAGCGCCGACGATGCTGAGCCTTTCCAGAATCAATACATGTATAAGAAGCCTCAACGAGATTACAAATAACCCTAAACCCTAAACCCTTGGGGTTCTTTGTTGTACTGTAGTATACCCAACCCAGAGCCGCATGTGTGTCCTTACTAGGGTTCTTTGTCATATTAACTATGTGCTATAGTATGCCCCAGCAGCCTACTCGAAGTATCAGCCTCCCAGCCATAATTCTGGGTGGGATACCCCTACTTCATTGGCTGACTGGACAAGGGGGTTGTGGGATCCTAATCTGCGCCATCATTATAAGTACGACTGTTAGTGAGGTTTGAATTAGTACACGTGACCCGTTATTGTATGGCCCTTGTCGAACTCCATTGTAGTACGGCCCAACATCCTATTCCCATTACCCAAGTCCTTACACTGCCGAATTGCGGTAATATAGGGGCCTTAATGATTACCTATAGTATTTTGGAGGTTCTTTAGTATAATTGTAGTATAATGGGCCCCAAAACCCAATTCCAATTATTGAGGCCCATGTATTACTGCTTGTACCTCGACGTATGACACCACCTACATACCGAGATCCGGCGAGCTTAAGCCTTCTCCCCCAAACCCGCAAACCCCAAGCCGTAAACCCGAAGCCCCTAAACCCTCAACCCTAAGCCCGAAACACTAAACCCTAAACCGCTAAACCCTAAACCCTAAACCCTAAAACCGTACAGTTTCTGTTTTGTGCAAGCCCGAAATGGGCAGGGAATCGGCAGGTGAAAGTCCTACTGCACCCTGAAAAAAAACCCTAAAACCCTAAACCCCCAAACTCCTAAACCCTAAAGGTTTTGGCTGGCCCAGCATGTCGACGCCCATTGATCCTCTGCTTGATAACGATGTAAAGGCGCCTCCTGCTGTTGATCCCCCGCCCGAAAATTAAGTACCCAAAAAGCATATAAGCATAAGCTTTTTATAGGGATATCCCGACCTTATTGGGCTTCATTATACGGGGATTTAAATGGGATATCCGGATCCTAACTTCTGCTTATGTGCTTTTTGGGGGCCCTAGAAAAGACTCCATGCTTGACACCCCCATCTCGATGGCTGGCGCAAGGAATCTTGTGCGGACGTGGAACTCAGATGAACCTGCGAGACTCGCTACGATCGTGTTGGATTTGTAGCTGGGATCCGCAATAACTTTCTGAATACCCTTGGAGGATCATGGGACTTAGTAAGTATGGTTATAAGTACCCTAACTAGGGTTATAAGTAGATTCAACCTATAGTTACCTTACTTATAACCCTACTTGCTAAGTCCCTTGATCCTCTAACTACAGTCTGTACCCGAAACCCTAAACCCTAAACCATAAACCCTAAACCCTAAACCCTAAATCCCTTGGAGGATCTAGCCCGTGCAGGTGTTCAACTTACGCAGTCGGACTCGAGTCCGTTGCAGCGTCAGTTGGTTTAGAGGAATCCCTCTACAACCTCGGCTCTATATATAGTACCATTATGGAATTAAGTACCCAAGACCATAATGAGGATGGTCTTTTGGGACCTAATTCCATAATGGTACTACATGTGGAGCCTCTGGGTAACTACATTGCCCAGTTACCTACTATATAGGGTACTAGAGCCCCTAAGGCCCTATAATAGTAGGTACCTGGAGGGTTAGGGTACATTGCCCAGTTCGCTACAGCAATGGTCGCTCGATGGTACACGGTGATCTAGACTCGCTCCAGATTCCAGAGGCTCCACATATACTACCATTATGGAACTAGGTCCCAAAAGACCATCCTCCTTATGGTTTTGGGTACCTACTTCCAGAATGGTACTATATATGGAGCCTCTAGGGATTCGTGCCTCAGCAAGTGGCTGGCTTTGCGCCCGCCGCTGGTTGGCCCGCTCCGGCCACGCTCCCGATATGCTGATTCCGGAGGTCGCTGACATTCAACCTAACACCATCCCAAAACCCTAAACCCTAGACCGTGGTAGAGCCTTAAGATCCCTTATGTGAACCCATTTATTTAGAGAACCCGCACACGGACCGAGCTTAAACCCTGAGCCTTGAACCCAAAACGCTCACGCCCTTGAGATCACAAAACCCCAAAATCAAGTCCCAAGGGTGCATCTCTCAGAGCCGAGGAGCAGCTGTGGAAGCATGCCTGTGAGGCCATCTTTTTATATGTTGGGTTGAGGGTTTGAAGGGTTTAGGGTTTAGGGTCTATGGGGTGTAGGGTTTGGGGTTTAGGGTTTAGTGGGTGCAGGGTTATACAGGTTGTGTCGTTGAAAACTTCCGAAATCTCACGAAGAGTATCCCGTGAGACATGGAGACATCCTTATCCTTAAATTGAGGTGCAGTGCTGAAGAATCAGTGATCACATTCCTTCGGGCGCCTTCGTAAAGTTGTAGTACGTTTCGGGTTTAGGGGCTTAGGGGTTTAGGGGATAATCCGAGTACCATTATTATCTGGCCCGCAATAAGTAGGCAGGCTCAATGCGGAAACGGATATCCCAGTGGCATCTTCCGTTTATGTCCACTCCCGGGCCCCTATCAGGCTAGGTAGGCCTTTGGTAGATTGTTTACATTTTCACCTTTTGGGCTTAAGAGAATCTTATTTGGAGGATCGGGAGACTTAGTTTACAAGTACTCTGAAAGGGATCCTAATGGGTTATGAGACTTACAACCTTTAACTCTAAACACTAGCTACTTGCTAAGTCCCACTTGCTAAGTCCCCCGACCCTCCAAGTATTTTAAACCCTAAACTCAAAACCCAACACCCTAAACCCTAAAAGCCCTAAACCCTAAACTCTAAAACCCCTAAAACCCCCAAACCCTAAACCCCAAAACCCCGAAGCCTAAACC
>CAJNDV010009624.1:43845-56286 GCA_905221635.1 Symbiodinium sp. CCMP2456
TAGGGTTTATGGTTTAGGGTTCAAGAACCGAGTTTCATGTCTTCTACGGCCCTTATGAGGGTTCAACTTTCTGGGCTCAATACGAGGTTTTGTACGAGATGTACAGAGGTTGTAACGGCTTAATGAGATGTTGTCGGGAGGCTATTGTCAACTGGTTGACAAAGACCCAAAACAGATCAGGTTCAGTACCTCTACAGTCGTCCGGGTTTGAAGAGAGCTTGAACCTGTTCAAGGGGCCGCGTAGGGTTCAGGGTTTAGCTCTTGTTGACATATCTTTGTTTTTGTTGTTTCGAACCAGGAATAAGATATCAACAGTCTCCTGAGGTAATGTAGGGGCCTTAATTTAATACTTCGAAGAGGGTTTTGGACCCTAGTATAATCATAATCAGGAACTCCCTAAACCCTAAACCCTAAACCCTAAACCCTAAACCCTAAACCCTAAACCCTCACCGTTAGTTATTTTTGTTGGCCCCCTGTCTTGGCTGGGCTGGGATTCCTTAGCATGGGCCCCCCTTGTGAAAGAGAGAGAGACGTCACGTCTAAGCCTGTGGCACAGAGGGATCATAGAGGGAATCCTTAAAGGAACTTTGTTCTAGAAAACTGCTATAGATCCCTTAGGGGAACCCTAGTTAAAACACCTTATTATAGAAGCCCGTTAGGTTACAGATCCTTGATAAAGTAACCCTTTTTTATGGAACCCATAAAAGAACCCGAAAGAGGAGCCCTATTATAGATCCCTGAAAGGAACCCTAAAAAGGAACCCTATGCAACCCTAAACAAGAACCCTGTTATTAACCCTAAACCCTAAATAAACCGATTGCTATGTATCCCTCAAAGGAACCCTTAAGATGTCGAAGCCCTGCCCGCCGCGGTGGCCGTAGCCATGTACCCATGTAGTCCTTTAAGTTTAAGGGTTAAAAAGAGGTTCCCATGAGGGTTCCTTTAAGGCCCTAAGTGTCCAAGTACCCATTATTTAAGGACTTTGGGGCCTTTTGTGGTACCTAAACTAAACCCGAAACCCGAAACCCGAAACCCGATACCCTAAACCCTAAACCCTAAACCCTAAACCCTAAACCCTCAATTAGCACTACTTGGACCCCCGGAGGAGGGCTCCTTCCAGGGATCCCGCTGGGCTCCTTTAAGGGATCCTTTCCCAGAGACTCCAATATCCCTTAATTAAGGAACGGTTTAGGGTTTAGGGTTTAGGGTTTAGGGTTTAGGGTTTAGGGTTTATACTTCAAATATCCTTAAATCATATTAGGGATCCCCTATAATTTAAGGTATATTCCTTACTTAAGGGGTATTGGAGTCTCTGGGTTAAGGGATCCGATAGAGGAAGACGTTTAGGGCCTCGGTATATGTTACCATAGGTACATGGAGCCTCTGGGTCTGATAATCCATAGAAGCCCGCCCCTCAATGCAAGAAGGAGGGTAGGTTTAGGTGTGTTTTGGGGTTTAGGGTTTAGGGATTTAGGGTTTTAGGGATTTAGGGATTAGCCCGTTAGCCCCCTAAACCCTAAACCCTAAGGGTTGGGGTTTAGGCTGACTAGTGCCGAAGGAAGAGACACAATGCCTGCCACAGCACTGGCGTCAGACTGAAAAGCCGATCCCTGAAAGCGTCCATGCCAAAAATGAACTGTACAGGGATTCTATCACTAAGTATTTAAGCCCCAGAGCTAACGTCCCAAATCCCAAGACCCAAAGAGCTGAGTGACTTAACTGCGAATAACCTATATCTCCGCAATGTACGGCCTTATACATCTTATTCCGGACTTCTCCAGACTTCGTGCTATGTTCGCATTTATGGGGTATTGGGCTCTACGGGTAAGCCCACCCCTGATTTCCGAAACTCTCAAGCGGTCAAGTCATAGCCGTCAAACTTAGTAAATACCGATGAACGCAACCTTAAAGCCTTAACACTAAAAAACTAAGCCCTACACCCCCAAAAAAGTAACACCTGTAGAGCCTAAACAGCCATGAAATCTATTAAACCCAAACCATAAACCCTGAACCCTAAACCCTATAAACCCTATAAACCCTATAAGCCCTATAAGCCCTAAAAACCCTAAAACCCTAAACCCTAAAACCCTAAAAACCCTAAACCCTAAAAACCCTAAACCCGAAAAACCCTATAAACCCTATAAGCCCTAAAAACCCTAAAAACCCTAAACCCTAAAACCCTAAACCTTAAACCCTAAACCTTAAACCCTAAACCCTAAACTCTTGGCGCCTTGAGGCAGGCCTTCTTCGGATCGGGACCAGGATGGCCAATGACTATGATCTGGACCAGGTATGACATGTTTAGGGTTTAGGGTGACATGCTGCGGTTGATGATATAACTCCTGCACTACCCATACTAAGGAATAAACCATAATTCCCATAGTTCAGGGTCCTGAAGGAAAAGCAGGATTTATATCATCAACAGTATGACATGCTGTTGCTTCCGTGAAGTGGCTCATGATGTGCAAGACCCTAAACCCAAACCCCTAAACCCTAAAACCCTCAACCCTAAAACCCTGAAACCCCGAAACTCGAAAACCTAAAACCCTGAAACAATAAACCCTGCACCCTAAAACCCTAAAACCCTAAACCCCTAAACCCTAAACCCTATAGAGATTCTGCTCAGGTTTTGGAGTACTTGGGTGTTTATGGGTTTTGCGTTGTCGGTGTTGGGAGGTTCGGGGCGTAGTTTAGGGTTTATATCGGGGTTTAGGGTTTAGGCGTTTGGGGTTTAGGGTTTACCTTAAGAACCCAAAACCCATTTTTTTGTAGGTTCTTATTATAAACCCTAATATGGGATTTATAGGGACCCTAAAAAAAGTAGGTTTTGGGTTCTTAAGGTAGTGTTTAGGGGCTTATGCTCCGGGTTTGGGTTCTTGGGTTTCGGGTTGGTGCGTTCAACTGTTGGCTGTAGGGTCGTGGTCTTTCATGGTTCCCCGTGTTTAAGATAAGCAATAAAGGGGCCTTCATAATTAGAATAGGTTTTTTGGGGCTCCTTGTTATACTTGTAAGGTTTTTTGGGCCTCCTTGTTATACTTGTAGTATAATATACCCCCCAAACCCTATTGTAATTATTAAGGCCGCCATTAAGGCCCCTATAATAATTAAGGCCGGCTCGAAGTACCCGTGATTCTCGAAGCAAACGGCTTGCGGGTCGAACTCTAGGTGAAGGGTTCACGGTGTTCGACGTAGGGTTTAGGGTTTAGGGTTTAGGGCTTAAGGTTTAGGGTTTAGGCTGTTGTTTCTCTGCTTGGTGAACCCTCTGGTTCACAACCGGCCCCTAACAAACCTAGTCTCTGAAGTAACCAGGGAGAGAAATTATGAGGTGTGATTCCATGACGGTTCCTTTAAGAGACAGGCTCAAGAAAAGGCAATAAAGTGTAGTACCCCTAAACCCTAAACCGCGCCCGACCACACCGTTCTAAGAACGTCTGAGCGGACACCCCTCAGTTCCGCTTCGTGCTTTAGCCCGTACCTGAGGATCCGAAAACCTATTGCTGTAGGAGTTTAGGGTTCAGGGTATGCCCCATACTTAAGGGGTCATAACCTTCTACTACTTGTAGGGTTTGGGGACACAGATCACCTTCTCACGGACGAGATGCATCCTAAACGGGTTGAAGGTGCAGGGTTTAGGGCATAGGGGCTTAAGGCTCAATGTACATATAGGGATTCAGAATGTAGGGGTAGACCGACCCTAGTTTTAGGGGTTATTAGGTCCCTCAGGAATTCTTGGTAATGTAGGGGCCTTAATAATTAAAATAGGGTGTTGGGCTCCTTTATAATATATTTATAATAAGGAACCCAAGGAACAATATAGGTAGTTATTCAGCCTTCTACAATAATATGATATACCCCAAAACCTTACTCTAAGGCCCCTAAACCCTAAATCTGACTAAGCCCTTATAGTAGCCCTTGTAGAGCCCTTTACGGCACCCCTTCAAAGGAACCCTAGTAAGTCGTACGGTGAAGATTTTGGGGTGTTCAGAGGTCGCGGGGCTCCGGGCATATTTTCACAGAGGCGTCATAACTCGAGGGTTGCCGCTGGGTTCAAGGGAGAACCCGTTAGGGTTTAGGGTTTAGGGTTTAGGGTTTAGGGTTTAGCATCCGCACCCGAGTCTGGCATGGCGATTAGCCTGCCACATGGCGTGAAACGAAACTTTGTAACTCCGAAAATGCAATCCAAGAACCGAGCTGGAGTCAGACTTCCGGATGATAAGGTCTATCTTAGCTTGGCTGACTTCTGAACCCCTCCTAAAAGTTAAAATTTTAGCCCACTTATTATATTTCATACAGANNNCCTAAGAGCCGACCAGAAGAACGCCAAGTTAGGTCGGCAAAACCCCATCCATGTAAGGTCCACTGCAACGACACAGCGTTCAACAAAACAATTGGGAGTTTATACACGATGCGGCACAAGCCCTAAATAGTAGAGTCCTTACTTTACCCGTCGTTTCCGAAGTCCCCGACCAAAACCAAAATACCATAACCCGAAACCCTAAACCCTAAACCCTAAACCCTAAGCTTGAAACAAAAACAAAGCGCCTCACCGCCATCACCACTTTCGCTGGAGAGGCAAATTTGGATCTCCGATAGGCCTCGGAGCGGTTGGGCCCTAAGCTTCTATTAGGGTTTGGGGTTTAGGGTTTCGGTTTAGGGTTTAGGGTTTAGGGTTTAGTGTTTAGGGTTTAGGGTTCAGGGTTCAGGGTTCAGGGTTTAGGGTTCATGGTTGGGATCGTATATGGGTAGTTCTCTGGATTTGGGGGTCCCTTGTGCGGTCCTTTTTGATTTGTACCGCACTATATTGGGGAGCTAAAAAAGGAACCCTAACTTACAAAACTATCCATATAACAATTCAAACTCCTATTGCTTATATTGAGTGTAATTAAATACACAGACAACTATAAACTTAGGGGCTGAGTACCTTAGCCCAAAAAAGGTTAACCTTTTGAGTTATAGTAGGATTATATAAGCCCCAAAAGGTTAAAGGCTACTTACTCAGCCCTTAAGTAAAATGTGTAAACCCTAAACGCTACTTCCCCAGCACCTAAACCTAAACCCTAAACCCTAGCCACCCAGACCCTAAACACATCTAAACCCAAAGCCCCAAGATGTTGCCCAACGAGGTTTGGCATCGAGGCTTTGGGTTTGGGGGGTAAAGGGCCCTAAATGTTTATGTACTCAAATAGTATGCACTTTGGCCGTAGTCCTTATAAATCTCTCTCCCTAAACCCTAAACCCTAAACCCTAATCCCTGAGCCCAAAGCCCTAAACCCAAAGCCCTAGTCCCTATATACGTACTTTGGGGCCACAGTGTATACTGTTTGGGTACATGGACCCTTAGGGGGGTTAGAACATTCCGATGCGCGCCCTGAGGCTCTGCATATTTACCACTTTAGGGTTTTAGGATTTAGTGTTTAGGCTTTAGGGGTCAGGGTTCAGGGTTTAGAGTTTAGGATTCAGGGTTTAGAGTTGAGGGTTTAGGGTTCAGGGTTCAGAGTTTAGGGTTCAGGGTTCCGGCGTTTAGGGCTTAGGGTTCGGGGTCTGAGTCCCTGCTTTCTGAATTCAAGTCAACCTTCCTTTTCAACCATGATGCCCGCAGCCCCTAAACCATCCATACCCTAAACCCCCTAGGCCCAGAAACCGCTTCATAAACCCTACACCCCAAAACCCTGTAGCTTTGTCCGATCTCGTTTGAGATTAATTCGGTAGAGGACACAGTAGCCTCAAACTCCAAAACCCCAAACCCAAAGGCTCCATGTACCCATATGGTATATACTTAGGCCTCAAAGTAGTCCCTATATAGCTACTTTAAGGCCTAAGTATATACTATATGGGCACATGGAGCCTTAGGGAAAACAAACCCTCAACCCTGAATCCTAAACCGCAAGCAGTACTTCTACTAGACACGCCTGAACTCACACTAGATAGAGCTCACCCCTCGTAGTGCTGAATATAGAATGCCAGCAGTCGTAACAGCGACACGGATGTTCAGTAGTTTAAAAGCCTCCAAGCTACAAACCTACCACCCATGCCAAAGGACACGAATATGCAGATGAAATTGTAGGTCAACATTGAACCCTAAGCGTCACAACCCTGAATCCTACAACCCCCCGCAAAGTAAGCAACGGGCCGGGTGCAGCTTCCTTCATGGCATCAGCAACCTGCCAAAAGGAGGGCCGATTGAAGGATCACCAGACATGCAACGCTCAGAAGGTCAGCACAAATGCAGCATTTGATTGAAACCGCTTTTGACAAAAGGAGGAGGACTAAACACCGAAAAGGGTCAAGCTACAATATTGAGGCGCCTAAACCACCAGAACCCTCAAAATTCTAAATCCGTTCTAGAACCTCACAAAGAACCCTGGTGAGGACTCTGTAGTAATCCTTTTTTCGGTGTGAGGGGCTAAACCCTAAACCCTCAGACCTTAGTTTGTCTTCCGACATGACACGCTCCGCCACGAAGTTCAACTCGCCAGAGCCTCTCCCCTGAATGTTTGGATTAGGGGGACCCTTGGGGATATAGATCCTCTCAATAAGTTCCCGTTCAAGAGAGCCAGAAGTAGGGTTAAGAAGAGTGCCCATTCAGGGGGGCTTCCCTAATACTTAGGGTCTAAGGGTTTGGGGTTTAAGTGTGTAGGGTTCAGGGTTTACCTAGGGCTTTCTCTTGTCTTCCGAAAATCACATGCTCCACCACTGAGTTCAACTCAGCAGAGCCTGCACCCTGAATGGCACGGTTTAGGGTTTAGGGGTTTAGGGGTTTAGGGGTTTGGGGTTTAGGGTTTAGGGTTTTAGGGTTAGGGTTTAGGGTTTAGGGTGGAAGCAATGATTTCGGCACTCTTGGCGGAGTCTCATCCTTCAGAACGGAAGGAAGAAGCGTAGCGAGCTGTGCCTGTCGTAGAAACCGGTGTCTTCAATCTCATCGTGCACTTGCTCCGTCTCCTCTCTCTCTCTCTCTGTGTAGGCGCTTCGTCCAAGCCTTCTAGAAGCTTGTCCGAAATCAAAAGGTATCGCACTGCTATGATGCCTTTGCTCTTGATGGGGACGCCAATCTTCGTGAAGAGTCTAGGGTTCATTGCTGATGACATTCCCCAGCGCAGCCACTAAAGGTGCCTATACGGGTTCAAGGGTTCAGGAGCTACTCAACAAAAGGAAAGGTTTTGGGCCCGAAACCATACTATGTAATGAGGCTTTGGGGCTAGTTTGCGCCGTCACGGTCCAGGTGCCTTCAGGGCAGCCTCTTCGTCGCCACACATCTATTTATTGAGGGCATCGTATTCCGGCTCTCTAAACCCTAAACCCTAAACGTACTAGTTGGGTACTTGACTGTTTTGCCAGTTTCTCGGTTTCAGGGCTTCAAGACTCGACTTTCTCGAGCTCAACAAGTGTCTACGGTTTAGGGTTTTGTGTTTAGGGTTGAATGGTCTTAGGGTTTAGGGCTTAGGGAGTTTAGGGTTTAGGGTTTAGGGAGTTTAGGGTTTAGGGTTTTGGGTTCAGGGTCACGGCTCGGCGGTAGGCTACAGGACCTCGGATATCGGATTGACGGTGAAAAGGATTTACTGCCCTTGGGCATCTGTTGAGTTCAAGCTCGCCTACAGAGAAGCCACTTACTCGCGCTATCCCTAAACCCTAAACCCTAAACCGTCAGAGAGTTAAGGACATACCCCGACACTAAATGCCTCCAAACACTACGTATGAGCATCTGGTTTTTGAGACAAAACCCGCAGCCCTGCACTCTACAACCAACACTTGGGTAGTTCTTTAAATTGGGGTCCCTTTTTGGGGTCCTTTTTATAAGGGTGCCGTACTATAATGGGGACCTAAAAAGGGACCCTAATTTAGAGAACTACCCACTTGTTAAAGCCAAGCCGGCCAAACATGGCCTAAACTCCTTATGTGGCGTAGACTTCGGGTCTAGAAACCTTGAGAATATGAAGCTGTAACCCTGCTGATTCCTACGACCCTATAAAAACTGTGAATCAAACTTTCAAAACATATTAAGTACATATATATATATATAAACACTGCTAACTTTAGCCACACCTTCTAGGCATCTCAGAAAAGCGCTATGCCATCCATCTACCAGAACACGATGCAGCAAGATAACAGAAACATGAACGCAAACCCTCAACTCCTAAAGCTTAAACCCTCCCCCAAGGGTCCAAAGGACCCAATAATCAGGTACTTAGGTTTCGGGTAGTAGTTATGTAGGATACTATTTGGGAGAGTATATGATTATTAGGTACTTGGACCCTTAGGGCTCATGAAGCCCCAAAGCCCTAATGCCTACCCCTTGGTGCATTAACCCAAACCCCCAGAAGGATCTAAAACATAGATCCCCTAAGGGAGTTCCTATAAAGTACCCTTTAGTAGTTAGGGTCCCTAATTAGGGGATCTATTTTTTAGATCCTTTTGGGGGTCTGGGAATGAGCAGGGAAAAAGTTTGGCTGTGCGCCTCCTTAGCAGCCGCAGGAGCATCGGCCATGTCGGCGTGCTTCCCATCTTAGAGGGTGTGTTAGGGTTTATCGGCTTAGTGTTCAGGGTGTAAGGCCTTGTTGGTATGTTAGGGTTTTTTAAGGCTTAGTGTTCAGGGTGTAAGGCCTTGGAGGGTATCTTCGGGTTTTTTAAGGCTTAGTGTTCAGGGTGTAAGGCTTTAGTTTTGCAGGGTTCCATATGGGAGTTTCCGAAAATAAGGGACTCTAATATAGTACCCCAAATAATAGGATCCTTATTATGAGAACCCCAAAATAAGGTACCCCTCCTTTTCGGAAACTCCCATATGGGTTTCACAGGAGTTCTACAAACCCCGAGCCCTTAAGCCCCAGTGTGCAGTTGCTGTTTCGGGATTCTAAAAAGCGTGCCGAATTCGGAGGATCCTTACATGACGGATTCCGGATCCAATACATAATCTAGACTTTGAAGTAACCAGGGAGAAAAAAGTTTAGACTTCAATTTCATAATGGTTCCCTTAAGGAACAGGTCCCCAAAACAAGTATTCAAGTATGGTACTCCAGAACCCAGTAATACGTCCCAAGGAGTCGGCTTTAGGGTTTGAGCATTTCAGGGGCTGTAGGAGAACTTCAATATGTGGAGCACGGGGGCTACCTCAGGGCAGGGGGTTTTCAGATTGCAGAACAGTCCTTCGCGTTACGGGTTTCATGGTGGGCCCAGATTCCCTGAGTGTCCAAAACATCTACCGGCACAACACAAGTCTCAAAACTGAGATTCCAAATTCGGAATTCCTATCATGGTCTGCAAAACTAAGTATCTCACATATGGGGTAAGGTTTGAACGTCTGGTGCCTCACAAGGACAACCTCACCGATATTCCTGAGAGCCCCTGCATGCTCTCGCTAAAAACTCCTACCATAAACCCTGCATCACAATTAAAGCACACACCCTAAACCCTAAACTCTAAACCCTAAACCTTAAACCTTTCAGAACCCTGGAAAGATCTTGCAAAAACGTTTGCAACACCCTACATCATGTAGGCGCTTTGGATCCTCTGTTGGGGAAAGCATCAATGCATACTCAAACACGTGCCGTCATGCCTGTTTAATCTGGGGGCCCTCATAACTAGAATAGGGTTCTGGGGCCTGTTATACTATACTTATAATAAGCAACCACCAAAATAGTATTGGTAATTATTTTTTAGGCCCCCATCGTGCGGTATAAGTTTTGTGCTTTAACTCATGAGAATCACAAGCCTTTCGGTGCAGTCTAGGGCCGTAGAAAGGCAGAAATTCGTAAAACATCCTTCAAGGAATATCTTCTCACAGGGTGTACCTGGGGATCCACAAACCTACCGTTTTAAGGGTTTAACCTACTATTTTGTAGGGTTTGGCGTCACAGGTAGGGTTTAGGATATATTCTCAGTCAAGGGATTCATTATATACGTAAAGCGGTGTAGTCCCTTATGACGGGATGTCGGAGTCTATGGGAGACACAGTTGGGTGCTCGATCTCCATCAGCACGGCTGACATGGCAGCAGGTGAGGCTAGAACTTACAGCTACAGGGTCTGCATAAACCCTAAACCCTAAACCAATTCTTTACGGATCTGCAAGAACCCTAAACCCTAAACCTACTCTTTAGGGATCTGCAAAAACCCTAAACCCTAAACCTACTCTTTACGGATCTGCAACAACCCTATATAAAGTAAACCTACTCTTTACGGATTAGGTAACGTAGCGGGTTTAGGGTTTGCGGTTTAGGGCCAAACTTCCGGTGTTCTGTTTGATGAAGCGTTCCTTGAAGCCTTACTCTCAGAAACACAAAACTCCGAACCGTATAGGCCATCACTCCATCACCACCCTAAACCCTAACAGGACTGGATAATCCTGGTCAAGTCTCGTGAAGGCCGATGCTGCAACTATATATGGAACTCTCATCAAGGATGCACTCACTACATGTTCAATCAGATTAATTTTAAGAGCCTATGTATGCATTTGTAGACAGAGGTACACATGATTCATGCAGATATATATATATATATGTATATACATATACATATATGTATTCACTGTATTTATCTATGTATATATTTATGCATATGTATACACAAATGAAACATTAAACACATTATACATTTTACATGTTACACCGTATGACTACTATGCACTATGATATGTGTGTCTGTATGTATGTATGTATGTATGCATGTATGTATGTACGTATGTAATCCGTATATGTCTACAACTTATAGCACTGCAGTTTTTAAGGCCTCGCTGCAGAAACACTGAAAAACAAATTTAAACATATTGCAACAACAGCACCAAACGGTTGCAAACACACTCCTGGTCCCGGCCATGCTAGGAGGCTGTTGTGCTGGGTTCGACTAGAGTTCAGTTTCATGGCCAGTGAACAACAACACCCTGGGCCTCGGCCGAAGAATCCTTGAGCGCACGTTAACACGGCTTGCAAGTATTCCTGGCTTGGGCTCTCGGGCTTTACAATTTTGGAATTAGCTTGCTTTCTGGCTTTGGAGCTGATAGCAAAGCCATGGCTTCTTTTCGGCCAAGCTGCCTTCTTCCTCATCCACCAAGCATTCTTCATCCCCACCTGGATGCCGCGTTTTGCTATGGTCTCAACCACCGTTTTGGAGTTCGGGTTACATTGGTTAACATACTCAACAGCACCGGTGCAACAGGTACTGGAGGAATTCTTGAAAATGTCTGGGTGTGCGGAGTGTCCGGATGTCAATCATGCTGGCTGGTCTTACTGTTCTTGTGTAGAACTGTCTGTGGACGCAGATTCCAACATGATAGCGCAAAGGCTCCGTGGCAGGCAGACGTCGAAATTCGAGAGCTCGAATTCGAGCGGTAAGCGACTCATATTGCCAAGCGTCCACAACTGAAACAGCATTGCCAAGTCTAAGCTATGTGCAACCTTGTATATCAAACGGGGTTCACCGTGAAAGCCAGCCCCTGACTTAGTTGCACTGGTTGGGTTGCGCTTCACGAAACAAGTTGGCAATACGCTGTATCACCCGAGCGACAAAACCAACACAACAGCGTGCAGGAAATTAATAAGACGATCACCGAAGCTGCCTGAGGATCCCAAGCACAAGGCGACGAGGATCGATGCATGTTGGAAAAGTAAGATATGCGGTAGTCGGGACTTGCGGCACCTATCCTAAAATCCGACAGCAAGTCAGGCGTCCGAAGAAGCATGAGCAGAGTCTCTCGCGAGCACCGTCGAAGAAATGCTTTGTTTGGCTTGGGTACAACCGATATGCAAGACTTTGAACAGAAACCAGTTAACCCACCAATCCCGAACCTCAACAAGCGCATCGGAACTCGCTAGCACAAACACCTGCAAGTTTTGAAGCACTTGCCGAGTCGTCGACACATGTACCCGAAGGCTTTGCGCAATCTTCCCTGCGCAACCCATGTCCCGAACCCTAAACCCCAAACCCGTGCCGAACCGAAGTGCTCACCACCCAGTGCCAGACCGCTGAGCTGCATTTTCTGCTCTTATACCCGAGATTGCTGTAAGCATGCATTGCCGCCTGCAGGCATCGTTTATTATCCGCCGAACCAGGATGCTGCGCAATCGCATCTCATTTAGGTCATGTGTCCAGGTTTGAAAAAACACTAAAATGGAGAAACCGGACACACCCCATAGTAACCGTCGGAGTAACCCTCATGGTGAGCCCGGAAACCCGGTTTGGGTGGTTTACGGCTATGGACCCGAAGAGGGTTCATTACGTATACTACATTATAAGACACAACCCTAACTCTAGACCCTTAAACCCCAATCCTCAATCAATGAACCAGCTTTGGTGTCCCTGCGTGAAGCCTGGACTTGGTACAAAGGAATGGTAGACAAAAGGCCTGAGCCACTCTACACGCCGCAACGCTCCAAGAGAGAGGCCTCAAAGCGGTAGAAGCTCTTGAGGCAACTTGCGCTGCGAGGACAGAGCCCTGAACCCCAATCCCTAAACCC
>CAJNDV010009635.1:15138-26622 GCA_905221635.1 Symbiodinium sp. CCMP2456
GGGGGGGGGGGGGGGGCTCGTTGGGGGCCCACACCCTTTGAGCTGGTGAGTAGGATGATGTTGCTGGGGCCCGCCCGCATGTACACCCTCACTTGCCCACCACATAAACCCATCATACAGATAACTGAGCTTCCTGAATCTAGACTGCATCTAAGACAGGGCGCAGCATCGCCAGGCGCGCCCTGCAGTCGAAGGTGAGAGACAAATCGGGTCTGACTAGACTGGAGTATAACTCTAGTTCCGTCCTAGCTCACCAGGATCACATGCCTGTCTCCTGAGCGCAGCAACGATGACTAGTCTTCTGCTGTTTTCTTGCTGTTTGTGGTGCTTCTTCTCGGGTCTTTGGTCTCTGTCTCCTCCCTAGAAGGAGAGCGGGTTTCAAGTTCGGGCGGAAGTGATCAGAAGCCCTATACTTATCGTCAAAGGAGATATCACTGTTCCAAGGCTGAAGCTGGCAATGCGTGGATATTTCTGATATGACACCCTAAACCCTAAACCCTAAACCCTAAACCCTAAACCCAATGCTCCCAGGGCTCATGCTGGCAGAGCAGACTGTGCAGGTAGAGAGCTGGGAGCTTCGGGTTCGGCATATATTTGGGGGTTTCCGAAAAAGGGTTTAGGGTTTAGGGTTTAGGGTTTGGGGGTTTCCGAAAATAGGGGACCCTAATATAGTACCCCAAATAGTAGGATCCCTATTGTAAGGACCCCAAAATAAGGTACCCATAATTTTCGGAAACCCCCATTTGAAAGCAAACTCTGACACAGCTGCCTGCCGAACACCCGATACGACTACTACGATGTCGAAGATTGCACCCGAAGAGCCGTAAACGCCGGTTCTGATTCTTGGGCCTTCGTTCAACATCTCTAGACCACCCAGAGCTAGAAGCCAAGTTGCCTCCCTGGGCCAATAAGCACATAATTCTGTGTGCAGAATTATGTGCCCAGAAAGAAGACAGCTTACAACTCCTCATCCACCTGAACTAGCCTGCGCCCCAATAAACCCTCAGCCCAGCCATGAAGCCCGTTGAGAAAGTATTTCCCAGGCCAAGGCCCTAGCCCGAACCCTAATCCCCAGAACGCTTTCCAGAATGACGCAAAGTCCGTTTTCAAAGCGTTAGCTAGGTTGGATCCGAAACCCGCTGAACGAGAACTCTTGGGTACATGTGGTCCGCTTCAACCCAGGCGCCTCCCTGTCCCTGGCAGCTGTGCAGTATTTTTCAACTGCGCTCCCCAGTAGAGTAGACCCTGATTACTAACCCCATTTATAACGGTTGTCATCGGGATCCTAATGCTAGGGTCTTTGGAGAGAGGGCGGTTTATTGATCAGCGGTCTACATCATCCGTACTACTGTTGATGATATAAATCCTGCATTAGCTTGAGGACCCTAAATTATGGTATATGCCTCATTATGGGTAATGCAGGGTTTATATCATCAACCGTAGGAGTACCCCCCCCACTCCTGTTTGTATAACGCTTGCACAGTTTCTGACGGAGGGCTCCCCCAAAAGGCACAAGGGTATTACCGTGGGACCCAGGAAAGTCCCCCCTGAACTCTTTGTATTTAGGGTTTAGGGTTTAGGGTTTAGGGTTTAGGGTTTAGGGTTTAGGGTTTAGGGTCTAGGGTTTAGGGTTTAGGGTTTAGGGTTTAGGGTTTAGGGTCTAGGTTTTAGGCCTCGACGACTCAACAAGCCCCTTGAAGAAATCTCATAGAACACCAGGAACCTTGTATGAAAGCAAAGATCCCACATAGTAGCCTTAGAAAATCTTTTCAGGCACCCTCTAAGACTCTAGAACCCTTCTAATTACGAGCCCTTTATGACTTAGAACCAGGACTTGAATCAACAGATGTGTGTGTGTGTGGGTTTTCCACCACACTGATCTAGGGATTATTGGGGAATAGTCTTGGGTTTAGGGCTTAGGGTTTTATAAGGTTTAGGGTTTTAGGGTGGTAATCATTCCGAGCTCTACCATGAACCCTAAACCCTAAACCCCAAACCATAGCATCGACCCAGGGCCTCCCGCGCATTGAAATGGGCGCCGTTGGACTTGGGACCGCCGTGGAGGAGAACCCGATACTGGCGGTTTAGGGGCCTATGGGGAGTTTAGGATCTAGGGCTTAGGGGTTTAGGGTTTTTGTTACAGGCTTTTTGGGGTTCAGGGTATAGGGGTTTCAGGATTCAAGGGCTTAGGGTTTAAGGGTCGTGTGGGTTTGGGACTGACGCTGCAAGGCCCTGTGCAAGCGTTAAGCCGTATGCAATATTGGGAACCCTGAAACCCAAACGGTTTTGGGGGTACTGGGTTGAGATACTGGTGGTGCTGGCTCTCGAGCTATGGGGCTCTGTTAAGGTCGGAGGAATTGACGTGTTTTGGGTAGTTCTCTACATTTGGGTCCCCTTTAGGGTCTTGTTTTATGAGCGTGCCGTACTATTTGGGCGACTTAAAAAAGGGACCCTGATTCAGAGAACTACCTTTTGGGCGAAGGAGTTGTGGTAATTAGGCTTCAAAGTTCGTCTGTTGGCTTAAGGATGCTTCAGCTGCTTTGGGCCTTGGGGCGAGCTTTTATTGTTTCGGGTGCAGTGGCTGAGTGCTTCGTGCAATTACAATGGTTTGTGGTTTGGGCTCTCGAAGAGCCCTAATGCAGAAGCCATAATCATTAGGATAGAGTTTCGGGGTATATTCTACTATAACCATAATAAGGAACCCCCCAAGAGAGTATTGGCAACCACTGGCTCCTTGAGGAAGCCCCAAGCCGGGAAGCCTTGACCCTTGGCTCTCGACCCACAGGCCCTAAAGTAGTTCCTTTTTGGGTTCATGTATAGAATCCTATAAGGTGACCCCAAAAAGGAACTACTATGGGGCCTATGGGCAAGGCCTCAGGCTCTACTGCCCTTCATCGGCTTGGGCGTCTGGGCTGACTCTGCGCTGCCCCTAAACCCCAAACCCTTAAATTGTATTGGTATGTTTAGGCTCCTATAGTAAACCCCAAACCCTGAAGCTTTGAGCCTAAACCCTAAAACCTCTGCCTTTAAGGGGTGTTGTGTATCTCCTTCGAAGGGGGTTTCGGGGTTCCAGCATTACGTGTTGATGAGGGGGGCTGTATGCGTCCCAGGGCAACGGACTTCAGAGTCTGTAGGGACTCGGAGGTGTGGCTGGCTTAATGTAGGGGCATTAACAATTAGAATAGGGTGTTGGGCTACATTATACTATGACTATAATAAGGAACCCCCAGAATAGTATGCGCAGTTAGTTACGGCCCTATATGATGGTTTGAGCTTTGAGTTTCGCGCGTCTTGTTGAAAGTTAGGGTTTATAGGGTTTAGGAACACTTCCAGGCATTCAGGCAGTCCTCGTATGAACGGAAGTTCTGGTGGTGGAGGAGACTGAATCAGTAGAGTCATATGTGGGGGATTCCGAAAATAGGGGACCCTAATATAGTACCCTAAAAAATAGGATTCTTTTTATAAGGACCCTAAACTAAGGTACCCTTATGTTCGGAAGCTCCCATGTGTAATAGCACAGAGGAGATCCCCCCATCCTCACAGTCCTCTAGGCCCCGCAGCTGAAGGGTTCGGGGCTGAGGACCGGGGGCTGGGGGTCCGCTTAAGTCTTATGTCTAGGACATTTTCAAGTGGGTAGTTGCCGTCATAGGTGCCTGATAGAAGCCCTATAGACCTTATAGAAGCCTTATAGAAGCCATATATACCCCAAACTCCCCACCTGTAGTTTCCTTTAATTATGGGGAACAAGCACGAACTTGAGGATCGGAGCAGTCGTTAGGGGAGCATGCTAGCTGATAGAAAGGACTTATCCCTCGTTGCTGTTGCTATGGTATGATTACTACCTGTACTGTTGTCGCTGATGTCATGGAGGTATAGCCTAGCACTTAGCCCTCTGTATTAAATTGACAGGTTGGTGCTATTGTCAGTGTGACCGTTACTCTAAAGTTACCAACACTCAGACTCTTGTTCCTCCTGATATTTTGTCATCACGAACTCCGCAACATCTTCGGCTATTTCAGGCCGAGATTAGGGCCCCGGTGCTCTCTGAATGTCCCAATTCAGTTAAAGCCCCAAGTCTCCAAGAACTTTGAGCAGAGCCTAGAGGGACTTCCAACTGACCCAACAGACGCTTCATGGCTCTAAAAAAAATATATGTATACATACAGAAAATATATATGTATATATATATATATATTTTTTTTCTTTCAACTTGCAGGTGGCCTCATGGTAAGGTTTTGGGCTTAGGTTTAAGGGTTCAGGATTCAGGTGAAAAGGAGCCCTCGGTCATGGCTTGCCTCTCCACCGGGCACATAGCCCTCTCGTTCCAGAGTTTCCTCTTCAGCTCGGGGATTATTAAGCCCTAAGCCACAGAGCACTCCCTTCGGGTTGTTTTAGGGTTTAGGGTTTAGGGTTTTAGGGTTTAGGGTTTAGGGTTTAGGGTTTTCGGGTTTAGGTTTTAGGATTTAGGATTTAGGGTTTTAGGGTTTAGGGTTTAGTTTTGGTTGGGTGTTAGTTGTGGTTTAGGGTTTTCCGGGTGGCCTGTATCAAGTGTTGCAAGTTCTTGGCGAAGACGTCTACTGGCTTTCAAGCCATTGGGGCCTGAATACTACGCCTCAGTCCCCACCTCCATGCCAGACCTATATCACAACGAATCTCCAGCCGGGCCGAACAGCACTAGTCTCCACATCCCATACACTCTAGACAGCATGATCCCCATTGCCTAAACCCTAAACCCTAAACCCTTCCCCCTAAACCCTAAACCCCCAAACCCCAAGCCCCTAAACCCTAAACCCTATTGCCACTACCCTACCATCTGAAACCCTTACATGAATTTGATCTTCAAAGCCCCCCAAAAAGCTATGTACCCTGCAAACATCTACACAACCCGGTACTCAAGCCCACATCCTGTGAAACCCTCATAAACAACCGTGATTGCAAGCCTACAAAGCACCTCTGAAACCGACAAGAAACTTTTTTGGAAGAGTGGGAGGTGTATAAAATTTTGAATAAGGCTTTGACTTAAGTGTACTGTTACTATCATCAGATAGGCATGCTATCTCTACTTGGTTGGCCCCCTGTGGTAATGTAGGGGCCTTAACAACTAGAATAGGGTTCTGGGGCCCATTATGCTATAGCTATACTAAGGAACCCCCCAAAACAGTACCGGTAAGTATAGGTAATTACCCTAAACCCTAAACCCTAAATCCCTAAATCCTAAAACCTAAACCCTAAATACCTAAACCCTAAACCCTAAACCTGAAACCCTAAACCTCAAACTGCAATTATTGAGGCCCCTACGTTAGCTTAAGAAACCCTTGCGAGCTCCTCGATGAAGCCGACGAAGGTCGAATCTTCCGAGCTCACTTCGGACGTCGCCTAACTTCAATCGCTTCCTTATGGGATTCCTTAAAGGGGTTTAGGGGTTTAGGGCTTCCTTATGGGATTCCTTAAAGGGGATTCCTTAAAGGGGCTTAGGGTTTAGGGCTTCCTTATGGGATACCTTCAAGTGGTTTAGGGTTTCCTTATGGGATTCCTTAAAGGGGCTTAGGGTTTAGGGCTTCCTTATGGGGTTCCTGAAACGGTTCCTGGAAGGTGTTGCTTAAAGAGTGCTTGAAGTGGCTGCTGAAAGGGTTCTTAAAGGGGTGCAAAAAGATGTTGAGGGTTTACAGGTTTCAAAGCGGGTTCAGGGTTCTACGGTTGATGATGTTGTATATACATCCTGCATTACCCATAATAAGGAAAATACCATACCTCCTAAACTAAGGGTCCTTGAGGTAATGCAGGGTTTATATCATCAACAGTAGCTCACGGTTCAGGTTTTGGAGTGTCGGGTTCGGGTTCGCGGCATGGGGTTTCGGGAGCGCGGGTGAGTGTAGGGTTGGGGCTTGGGGGTTGGGGTTTAGGGTATAGTGTGTACCGCAATCTTCCATTACAAGTTTTAGGGTTTAGGGTTCAGGGGATATGATTAGGATGTCATCCTAATCATATTTTCTAAGTCCTAAACCCGAAAACTTGAAATGATGTGCTGTTGTGGTCTTGAGAGGGTTTCATACAGGTTTAGGCCTCAGGGTTAGCCGATAGCCCCAAGTCGCCCACACCCTTGTTTCAGGCTCGGCTCATAAGCCTAAACCCCAACGCGGTTTAGGGTTTAGGGGTTTAGGGGTTTAGGGTTTAGGGAAACCCAAAATCCTAAACCCCGAAGCCCTGAGCTAAACTGAACCCTGAACCCTAAACCTTAAACCCTATAAGCCCCAAAACCCTAAACCCTAAAAATGGGCCTGAGCCCCTACGGGCCTAAAACCCATGTGCCAAAGCCGAATACCTTAAGTAGGGTGCCTTAATGCGGCCAGCGGTTCGAAACCCCGAGTTCTTCAATCTATGCAGGTTGTGCATTCCCCCAAAGGGTGCTAGGTACTGTTTTGGGTGATACTTTACTAATTCATAAATATAATTCCAAATGTAGAAACCCTACATTCTACTATATAGGAATACAGGACTCTTTGGGTACCCTTAATCTAACGTAAGCCCAGCGTCATCCAAGGTGTCCGTCACGAGAGGTCTGTCCTGCAGGCTTGCGCGAGGAATTACAAACGGCCCTTGATTTTGCAAGCGCTTTACTTGCTCTATGTCTGGGAGGGTGCCGCAAAGGTCTTAAAGCGTTTGCATAATGTAGCGGCCTTAATCATCAGAATAGGGTTTTCGGGGCTTCCTTATTACAATTCTAATATACTATACCCCAAACCCAGTTATTAAGAAACCCTAGACCCTAGACCCCAAGCCCTAAACCCTATACCCCAAACCCAGCTATTAAGGCTCCTATACGTAGTTTTAAAAACCAGGCCAAGCCCCTCGAGCCTTACACGCCTTGCACAATCGAAGTCCGGAGCCCTGCGCAGCCAACACTTCAAGGGGCCTAAATCATTACCAATATTATTTTTCGGAGTTCCTCATTAGAATTATAGTATATTGGTTGTTCCTTATTAGAATTATGGTATAATGGGCCCCAAAACCCTATTCCA
Organism: Symbiodinium sp. CCMP2456; assembly: GCA_905221635.1. NCBI lineage: Eukaryota > Dinophyceae > Suessiales > Symbiodiniaceae > Symbiodinium > Symbiodinium sp. CCMP2456. The sequence goes on from CAJNDV010009635.1 coordinate 22,158, forward strand.
GTTTTAAGCCCACAAACTACCCTTAGCCCCGAAAGCTGTTCAGAAGCCTATAGAGCCCTTCTAGGACCAACACAGGAACTCTCAAAAGAGAACCTAAGTCCGACGTCCCCAACCCAAAACAACCCTTAAGGCTTACCTGGGGAACCTAAAACCTATCGTTTTTCAGGGTTCCATCCGCTAGTTAAGGGGTCATAACCTACTATTTTGTAGGGTTTGGAGTCACAGGTAGGGCTTGGGTTTAGGGTTTAGGGCTTAGGTAGGGGTTTTTGAGGTACAGGGGGTTAGCTTGTAGGATCCTAAATATCTAACTGGTTCATCAAAACAAAGGACTGCCCCTAAACCCTAAACCCTACGCGCCTAAACCCTTAACTACCGTAAAAGCAATGGAGAAACGCCACAGGGAAGGTCCCAGGCCTGGCGGAGAGCATATTGCGACTCCGGGGGGACGTCCTCTGCTGAGGTGGCTGCCTTGCAACTTCCCTTTAGGCCGAGCGGCTTGGGACTTCGATTGCCTAAATGTACGGCTCATATAGGGTCTACGTTCATGATTTTCGGATGTTTGAGGATTGCTCATAAAGGTTCCTGAATTTAGCTCAGGGTTCATTCAGGGTATTTTTCGGTGCTTATGGGGCTTTGTTTAGTCAGGGTTTGGGGTTCAAGGTTTAGGGTCTTTGGCCAAGGGCTCCTATGTGGTTCCTTTTTGGATCGTATACTACAATTCCTTGCCAAAACACCATAACAGACCCAAAAAGGAAAACCCTAAACCCTAAACCCTAAACCCTAAACCCGATGGCTTGTGAGGATAGGGTCCCCAACGAGTTTTGAGACGCTGCCGCAGTGCGCTAGAGCCCACACCCCGACATCCTTCTAGAGGCAGATGAAGACCATCATACAGGCTAACATTATAGGGCTTCATAATCAGAATAGGGTTTTGGAAGAAAATATACAGTATATCATACTAGATATCTATAACACGGAAGCCTAGGAAATGATACACGCAAGTATTTCTCTGCATTTTTGTTAGGAGAGCTGGGAACATAGGCCCGAGATGAACACTCCCGCACCCCGAAACAAAGACTGCAATAGCCATGCGGATAAAGTGAGAGTGGTTCGAGGACCGCGCTGTTGCCGTCGATGTAGCCTTCTCCTGGCCATCCGAGCAGCCTCAGGATCCATGTGTGCAGGCTCATCCAAGCGGGAGCGTTGTTGGCTTACCCATAGGCCCCATAGTAGTTCCTTTTTGGGGTTACCTTATAGGATTCTATACATGAACCCAAAAAGGAACTACTTTAGGGCCTATGGGTAAGTTTTAAGGGTTTGGGGGCTTAGGAATTGACGCGGTCGGGCCTGGCAACATTAGCACTGAAAGGGCGCGACCATGATTGGCCATGCTCGCCCTAAAGTAGTTCCTTTTGGGGGTTCATTTGTAGAATCCTATAAGGTAACCCCAAAAAGGAACTACTATGGGGCCTATGGGTACTGTCAAATCCGAGTCCTCTCCTCGATGGTCACCATCACCTGCCTCAGCAAAGCCACCACCGACATAATCACTGCCATCGTGATCCATCCCATCGTCAGCAGCCTCACCATCTGCATCGTCCTCAACGAATGGACAGCACCATCATGACTCTCATCTTATGCATCACGAACCAAAATATCAACAGCAACGTCATCGCCACCACGGGAGACGGCCGCGGGTGGATGAAGACAGCAAGCTGTATCGAGGCGCAAACTCAAGCCACCGCCTGGTCCCACCAAGGTCTCTCACATATCCTTGTTAATAGGACTCTACAGAGGTTTTAGGTTTTCAGACTCTATAAAGGTCTCAGGTTTTCGTAAATGATTTGTATGTATTTCGAGCTAAGGAGACTCTTAACAGATCATAGCATCAGGAATCATGTGGAGTCCTTGGCTCGATCTTGTTTAATGATACAGACCCTAAGGGTCCATGTACTCATATAGCATATACATGGGCCTTAAAGTACCTCTATAGGGACCACATTAAGGGGAATGTATATACTATAGCAGTACATGGACCCTTAGGGAGAATGCAAACACCCGGGGCGGATAATGCGGAGCAGGGATTCAGGTGCAGCCGTTAGCTGGCCTCCAATCAAGAACAGTCAACTCAATGTCAAATCCCTAAACCCTATAAGGGTTTAGGGTTTAGGGTTTAGGGTTTAGGGTACCCTAAACTCTATAAAGCTGTAGCAGGCTGAGGCTTAAAGACACGCAACCATCACCAGCATGTGCCGGCAGTTGAACCCTGAACAATGAATCCTACTCCGAGAGCATACGGACGGCTCTTGGTTCGGGTGCACTTTGAGATCCCCCGAAACACTGCTTCACTCAAAGAACCCAGACTCCCTAAACCCTATTAACCCTCAACCCCAAACTTCGAGAACCACTCGGGTGTTTCGGATTTCGGAATTGAAAACTTCTGGGTCTGGCGTTTCAGGTCTGGGGCCTTGCACGCCTCGGGCTTCAAGAACTTAAACCCGTAAGACCTAAATCCCCCGCTTAGGGGCTCTTTAGGGTACTATATTAGGGTCCCCTATTTAGGGTACTATACTAGGATCCCCTATTTAGGGTACTATACTAGGATCCCCTACTTAGGGTACTATACTAGGATCCCCTATTTAGGGTACCCCTAAACCCCTAGACCCTAAACCCTAAACCCTAAACCCTTACACCCTAAACCCTAAACCCCCCCATCCTATGCCCGGCTAGGACTCGGTTTTCAGCTCCGGACTCGGCTTTTCGGAGGGCACTGCCGGATGGCTCGACTCCTGGCAATGATGGGCTTTGGGGTTTAGGGTTTAGGGGTTTAGGGTTTAGGGGTTTAGGGGTTTAGGGTTTAGAGGTTTAGGGTTTAAGGTATAGGGGTTTAGGGTTTAGGGTTAACCAAGGAGGCCGGTAGTATGTACCTAGACCCCCCAAGGTAGGTAAAATCATGGTCCAAGACCCCCAAAAAGGCCATGAGTCTCCATACCTTTGGAGGGTCCAGGTAGTAGCGGTAGGTAGTCGCCGAGCAGCGTAAAATCTTGAACCCTGAAGCTCACGACTCTCAAAGCCGAAGGTTAGGCAACGGCGCTTCTCCTAGGGTCTGGCTTTTTGATGGTACCTTGCCCGAAGCTATGAATAAATATAGCATGTTCAATATATATATATATATATACACACATGTAGTATAGTTACTACAATCTTCCTGAAAGCATACTTAAGAGCCCGGACGAACTTGAAGGAATAATTTACATCATAGAAGAGGTCCAGTCTGTGCTCAAAGGCCTGAACTAAGAGTTTGAGGTGTTACCTGCGCACTACGGTTTAGGGTTTGGGGCTTAGGGTTTAGGGTTTAGGGGCTTAGGGTTTAGGGGCTTAGGGTTTAGGGGCTTTGGGTTTAGGGGTTTCTTGGCCCGAGCCTCTGTTGTTACAAACCCTCTGAGACAAGTGACAGGCAATGTCATCTCTGGATGGGCAACTGTCAAGTTTTGAAAACAAACAAAACCCCAAAGCCCACACTACCCTTGAATTTAAACACTGCTTCAAACCCAGGCTAAACTCCAAAGAACACTGGTCATGCAACCAACGGCCCCCCCAAAGCTACACTCGAAGTGAATTTCCAATTCCTTCTAGCCACAACCTGCCACACTGAGGCACAATTTCTCCATGCGCACCCTTCGTCAAAATCCCGTGCCAAACTTCCCTGGACATCGACAATGGTTGACCTGTGCTTGTAGACCATTGGCGCGCGCGCCTCCGCATTGGCAGTGGACTCCCTGGTGGACTCCACCGGCCTCAAACACGAAACTCCGAGACCCCCACTGTACCCTTAAGTGAGCCTCTGTGGTAATGTGGGTATTTGTGGATGAATAGAATGTAGGGGCCTTAACAATTAGAATAGGGCTTGGGGTACGTTATACTATAAGTATAACCAGGAACCCGCAAAACCCTATTCCATAATTACCCAGGGCTCCGATGTAGTTCCTTTTTGGGTCTGTTATGTTTTTTTGGTAAGGTATTATAGCATACTATCCAAAAAGGACCTACATAGGAGCCCTTGGGTATTAAGGCCCCTACAGCAAGTTGTCGAACTTGGGGCCAGGGCAGCCTTAAGCTTGGTGCCAAGGCTCAAATCCTAAGAGTTCGGGGTTTGTGGGTTTAGGGTTTAGGGAATCAGGGGTTTAGGGTTCAGGGGTTTAGGGTTCAGGGTTTAGGGTTCAAGGGTTCAGGGTGCAGGGTTTAGGGCTTTAGGGGTTTGGGGTTTAGGGTTTAGGGTTCTTTCCACTGCAGCCTCAACAACTCGATGATAATGCATGTACGTACGTATGTATGTATGTATGTATGTATGTATGTATGTATGTAGTTATGTATACGTATGTGTATGTGCATGTGTATGCATATGTGTGTGTATGTATGTGTAGGTAAGTAAGTAAGGTAAGTAGTAAGTATGCATGTATGTAGG
>CAJNDV010009635.1:33700-53666 GCA_905221635.1 Symbiodinium sp. CCMP2456
AAGCATGTCCGAAGACGTGTCCCAAACCTTTCGGTGTTGTGTCTGCGCACTGTCTAATATACATATGCAGGATTTAGCTAGGGGGTTTTATATTGTATATATAAAGCGCTAGCTAAATATACCCTAAAGGTGTCGGGCTCATATATATATAGGGGTGTTCATATTATGGAACCTACTATGGGGTCGCTTTTTGGCTAGTGTATTTTAATACCTAACTCACAAATTCGGGTTTGCTTGCTTTCCGGGGATGGCGGTTAGAACTAGGGGCTATTCTAACTACTAACTATTTGGGTGGGGTTTCAGGATCATCTTCAACCTTAGAGCTTTGTTGCGTTATTCGTTTTGGGTTTCGGGGTTGAGATATTGCGTGTGCAGTTTGCGGATTGCGGCTCAAGGTCTGTACTGGGCTTTGGCGTTTAGGTTCACTGTAAGGCGCTCAGGGATGCTCTGCACTAGTAATGTAAGGGCCTTACTAATCACCTTGGGGGCTCCGGGTTTAGGGTTTGGCTCTGCAACAACTCCCAAAACTGCAAGAGCTTCAGCTTAGCGGTCGGGATTGTGGGTGCGTCCATATCGGTGCTACTCCAAATAGTCTCAACCCCAAATATCAGAAAAGTCCAGAATGACAAAATACCAGGATCCCCGGCTGACTTGAGTTCGGGAAGGTGGGGACACCGACCTCGCAGAAGAGATGCAGGGGTCAATAACAAGGTTATGTTCTAGCTGGGATGTTTAGAGTTTGGATTTGACTAGGATATAGGTGTGCTTTTGGCACTTGGTGCTCTTCAAACCACTATGCTGTCTCGCAAAGTGCAGGAAGTTTTGTAAGGTTTCCTCCAGGTTCCTTTAAGGATTGCGCTACGGGTTCCTCTCTAGAGCCACCACAAGGGTTCCTGGAAGCGTTCCCGTGACCGTTCCTATCAAGGTTCCTGAGGGCGTATAACGTCTTGGCCTCGACCAGGTCTACCACACGAGCATGACCACCACGACCACCAAGACGACCAGGACTAACAGGACGGTGGGGACGACCGCAGGGAGGTGGCTTGTGGTGCGGACCCCCGTGCGATCATCCTTGTGGTGATAGCTCGTAACTGAAAGACTACTGCGGTGTCCAACATCTACAAGTCATACCAACTCTAGGTAACTTTAGACTTCGAGTATATGGGGTTTGAAAACAGCTGTGCGTTCGAACTCGCCGGAAGTCCCCATCTCGAGCTTTCCTTCAGCGTTTCGGATTTTTTCAACTGAGCTCCAGAAGGTTGGAACATGAGATACCTATAGTCTCAAATTGTAGTTCCTTTTGGGTGATATCTTATAAAATCCTTAATATGTAATTGGTTAAACAAAAAAAGGAACCACAATGAAGACTATAGGCAGGTGCCAGGGACACTCGGGGCATCCAGCCCTCGCACGCAAGGGCGACAAACATCGTTGACTGCAGTCTCTATGCTACAATGCTATACTCAAAAAAAACCAAAACCCTACAAAACACAGGGATGTAACCTCATACTTATTGGGTATAGGCGTGACAGCAGTAGGGTTTTGGACCCACTGCCAGAGCTCCACTCCGAGCTCTACCGAGATCTCGGGGACAGCTGGCATCTAGGGCTTTGGCTTTGGGTTTCAGCGGTTTAGGTAGTCTATGCTAGGGCTACTGTTAAAGCCTTCTTCATGCATCTATGTTATAAGTTTAAATATTGCTCAACTGTTACTGAGTGGAGGCAATATCCAAGGCTTTGGGATTTACAGGTCTCAGTCTTCGACGCTCGACGCGACACAGCAGTTTCTGTTCCGGGAAGGTGGTCCAAAAAAAACTCAATTAAGATCTAGAGTCTCCAATCTGCTATCGACTTACGGAGCAACCCTAAACCCTAAACCCTTAATCCGTTACGGCTCAATGGCCTAGGTCTAAGCCTCTAGACCCCCGAAACCTGCAACTCGAAGCCCTAAACCCGAAACCCTACAGGCCCTAAAACCTAAATCCGAAAAACCCTACAGGCCCTAAGCCCAAAACCCGAAACCCTACAAGCCCTAAGCCCGAAACCCTATAAGCCCTAAGCCCTAAACCCCAAACCCTACAGGCCCTAAGCCCTAAACCCGAAACCCTACAGGCCCTAAGCCCTAAACCCGAAACCCTACAGGCCCTAAGCCCTAAACCCCAAGCCCTACAGGCCCTAAGCCCTAAACCCGAAACCCTACAGGCCCTAAGCCCGAAAGATCCAAGGCCTCTCGAAGGGCATGGTGCCTCTGGCTTGCCTGTCGCCGCAAAGCAAGCGCTTGGGTTCTTCTTCGCATCCCTAAACCCTCAACCCTAGACCCTAAACCCTATAAACCCTAAACCAGCACGGAACTCGGGTGCTCAAGGGCCTTGATGGTTGAAGGACTGTTAGCCCTGGAGTTTCAGAGAACCGGCGGCCCTAATGACTGTCAACCCCAATAGCGGGATTTTGAATCCACAAATTGCGAACCTCAACATACCTTGCCGCAACCGAAAACCCTGAATCCCAGACCTCAAAATCCCTCTAACACCCCATCACGTACATGGTCTTCTAGCGTCGTTATTGCGCTTTAGTTGAAGCCCGACAGAGCCCTCTGCTACCTGCGGATCCAAATCCCCATGCGTGTCACGGGTAATTCCTTGCAAAGGCTACATTACCCAAGGGCTCCTATGTAGTTCCTTTTTGGATAATATACTCTAATTCCTTACCAGAAAACCATAACAGCCCCCAAAAGGAACTACATTGGAGCCCCTGGGTAGCTGAAATTGTGTAGGATTTCTGCCTTCAGGTCGAAACCTTAAACCCTATAAATCCTAAAACCCTAAACCCTAAACCTCTAAACCCCAAACCCTAAACCCTAAAACCCTAAACCCTAAATCCTAAAGCCCTAAACCCTAAACCCTAAACTGTTTCTGCCCTTCATCAGCTCGACCTCCGGGCGCTGGCGAGACCGGTGGCTCGTTCTTCCGTGCGGCCTCACAGGATCAGGGAACTTAGTAAATTTCGGGGGCGTTTAGGGTTTAGGGCTTTAGGGTTTAGGGTTTAGGGGTTTAGGGTTTAGGGGTTTAGGGTTTAGGGTTTAGGGTTTAGGGTTATCTACGCAGTGGTGAGCCCCTTTGCTAGTTGATTTCCAGGGGGTCGTAGTGGTTCTTTGAGGGCGCAAATTTCGGGCTTTTGATGATATGCTCCTCATCCCAAAAGGGCTAAGTATGAAGTTGTACAGTGGTTTCTGGCATTACAGGGGTTGCCGCAATTACAACTACTACAAGCACTTGCTTTGTAGACGAGAAGGAGGCTGACGCTGGTGATGATACACATGACGACGATGAGGACGAAGACGGTGCCAACAGCGACGATGGCGAGTTCGGGCTAAGGTCGAGACTACAGCATCATGAAAAGCGTTCGAGGGTGTTGTAGTCGAAATCCCTCCGTCGTCCGCAGGGAGGGAGGGTCTTTGGTGCTCGTTTTTTTGGGCATGTGACATGCACCGATATTCATCTATGAGCCCCCATAATCGATGTTGAGGTCTTGTTCTTGGCCATGTATAAGCCCTTGAGAAGCGGTTCTTAGTGTATCTTAGTCTAACAAAAGTTAAGCGGCACACCCCTAGTCTCAAGGAGCCATCCTTATTCCCCTTCTGGGACGCCCCAAACCCCCCAAAAAACCAAACCCAAGCCCTTGCAAATCGAAGCCCTTGACGCAACCCTAACCCTAAACGCTGGCTCAGCCTCGTACCCGTACTTTAGTTAGGAAGCCCGACTATTGTATAGGGTTCGGGGTTGCCGGGTGTAAGGGATTAGAAACTTAAGACTCACCACAGCGAGGACCTCTTGGGCTGCTCTGCTCCAACATTTTCCGTCGGTGCGCCTGTGAGTCGCGGATTCGGGCGTCTAGGCTTGTACAGAGATTTGTAGGATTTCCCTTAAATTGCTTTCCCTAACCCCCCAGGTACCTACTATATAGGGTACTAGAGCCCCTAGGGCCCTATATAGTAGGTACTTGGGGGGCTAGGGTTTATGAGGCTGTCAAACAAACACGGAGGGCAAACCCAGAAAGCGCCAAATCGACCAGGCAGCTTTCTAGCTTTCGGAGCTCGAGACACGTTTAGGGTTTAGGGTTTAGGGTTTAAACCCCAGGCTTGGCGCCGCTTAGTCGGGATTTTCGGCTGCAGCTGCCAGAGAGCTCCAAGGTATGGTGCGCATAGGGGTGTTTGGACACAGATTTTACAGGGATAAACCCAGAACCGCGAATCCCTAAATGGCTCTAAACCCCCTATACTCTAAATCCATGGGCTCGCGGGTTGGGGAGCTTTGTGTTTCTGCGGCCTCTAGATTGAAGGACATTCAACCTATGCAGCTACACGTGCCTAAACAAATCAAGTTCTTATTGATGTATAAGCATCGGCTAAAGCACTCAGCACATAGCTTACACAAGCAGGAACTCGAAGAGGTCTACCAGGGGATTTCGTCAAGCTTAAGACTCTCAGGGACTTACTCACCCCTCGATTTTTTTCGAGCCACCGAGCTCCCCCGATCCTGTATAACCTAGGAGCCTAAATAACTGCAATGGGGATCTTGCGGCTTACAATAAGGAGCTCTAAGGAATGCTAATTCTATTGGCACTATGACCCTAAACCCTAAGCCCTAAGGAATACTAATCACCAGTCTTATTGGTAGTAAACCCGAAGGAAGACTACCATTATTGGTACGATAACTAACCCTAAACACAACGCTGAACCTTAAAGAATCCGCTTCTTAGTGGTAACTATCTCGGATTCTATATGGAAGAGACAGCCCACCCAAAGAGCTGCAGCCGCTGCAACCCCAAGCAGCTCCCTTTTATTTTGGACCCCATGAACCCCCACAGCGCTAAACCCTACCAAATTCAAAAGCCGCAAACCCTGAACACCCAAATTTAAAGCACTAAGCCCGTGGAGCTCTAAACCCCAAAACCTGAAAACACTACATTCAACATAATCTCTCTACACCCTAACACTAACACTCTCAAACCCGCACAATGCTAAAGTACTAAACATCCCTGAAGCTCTGAAACCTCAACGCATGAGCCGAAAAAACCTAAGCCCACATGACCCGTGGAAACCCTGATAAACCCAGGTAAAGGATGGTTTTGGTTTTCCTTTAAAGGTACATCGGGGTTGCTGTAAGGAATTTTTCAGGGGTTGCTTTGACTGATTCTTTCGGGGTTCCTCTAGGGGCCCCATGAAAACAAGACAACGAAAGACGCCCATCCCTGAATAAACAGCCAGACGACAAGGCCTTCCCCCCACAGGTACCTCCGAGACCAGTAGAACCCCTTACAAAGGCTCTTATTGTCGTAAGCCTTAGTTTTAAAAGACCGTAAAAGCCTTAAATCCTGAACAACCCCAACCCCCAAACCCTAAAGGCGCTCATCCCTAAACCGTAAAGGCGCTAACCCCTAAACCCTAAAGGCGCTCATCCCTAAACCGTAAAGGCGCTAACCCCTAAACCCCAAGGGCGCTAACCCCTAAACCCTAAAGGCGCGAATCCCTGAACCCTAAACCCCCTGAAAAACCCAAATCCAATGGCTACCCAAGGGCTCCGATGTAGTTCCTTTTTGGATAGTATACTCTAACTCCTGACCAAAAAACCATAACAGACCTAAAAAGGAACTCCCTAAACCTAAACCCTAAAGCCTAAATCCCTAAACCTAAACCCTAAACCCTACCTCAGTGGCCAGGAGCGAAGATGTGCTGGCCTGGAGCCTCCACAGCTCCACCTTCCGACAGCTTGGCACTACCAGGGTTTCAGGTTTAGGGTTTAGGGGTTTAGGGGTTTGGGGGTTTAGGGTTTAGAGTTTAGGGTTTAGGGTTTAGCTAGGGTTTGGTTGGGATACATGTGTTGCGCTGCGATTTGCGGGTTTAGCATTGTTGTTTTGCCTGTAGCCCCAAACCTACTCAACAGTAGGTTTTGGCCCTTGGTTATTGGGCATAACCCTCAGAAAAAAACTGTGTTGGGATCCCCAGGTAGGGTTTCAGAACGGTTTAGGGTTTGGGGTTTGGGTGTTCAGGAGTTGTTGGGAGCTCAGATTACCCGGACAGAACATGGAGCCCACTTCCCAGACACCGGGAAGTTCGTAATGTAGGGCCCAAATTTTGGGGGGTTCCTAATTCTAATTGTAGTATAATGGGCCCAAAACCCTGCTAAATAATTATTAAGGTCTATATTAGGTCACGATTCTTTCCTTAAGTACCTGATGGAGTTAGGATTAAGGGGGTCCTTGTTGGGGATATAGACCCACTCAACAAGCTCCCTTGTAAAAGAGCGAGAAGTAGGGTTGAGAAGGGGCCCCTTCAAGTGGTCTCCCGCATAGTACCTAGGAACCTCAAATGTGTTACAAATCATCACTTTTGGGGCTACCCTGGACCCTATCTTCTGGTTCCAGGCAAGGGTGCTCCAATTCCGGGTCTACTTACACACCAAGCCAAACACCCTGACCCTGAAACCCTAAGCCAAACCCCGAAGCCCTCAACCCTAACCCCAGAATGAGGTAACCCGAACCTGAGAAGATATCGGGAGGGCTTCTTTGACAAAATTAACAGACGGGTCCGTTGGGCTCGCATTTATTGTCTGACACTCCCATACATCAGATGGACAGTAAAAGGGTTCTTTTCTAGTGTAAGCCTAGTGCCTTAGTGGCATGGGCATTGGAGGCCCTGGCGCACTTTACCACCATCCAGATTCCTTCTTTGAAGTCTTCCTGTAGCCCGAAAACAATACAGAAGGACATTGACACTCGCTCGCAAATGCTTTGGGCGTCCAAATCACAACTCTACAGCACCGAAAGACTAACTCCTGAACACTAAATCCCTGAAGCTTGTTTCCCCGACAAGCCAGGGAGATAAAAGGTTAGACTTTCAGGTTATTACTAAAATATAAGAACCCAAAAAGGTTTAAAGGTTGGGTATTGAACTAAGGAAGCTCAAACCCTAATCCCTAAATCCTAAACTCCCACACCCAGAGGCCCGGTGCACCCTAAACCCTAAGCCCTAAACAGAAGACGGGGTTGCCATGTGTGGCTGCTGAGAACTACAGGTTTGGCTTTTGGATTTGGGTTCAGGGCTTTAGGGTTTGAGGGTTTAGGATGGTTTAGAGGTTTCGGGTTTAGGGTTTAGGGGTTTAGGGGAGCAGGGGTTTCGGGTTTAAGGGGCTTAGAATTTCTGACTCCTTTGCTATAATGTGTCTCAACTGTAGTGGTTGGAGACTCGGACTTGTCGTGGTTGTCGTGTGACAGTCACCATACCTTAAACGGCGTCACCACGAATGGAGGATCTTCTGCGACACATGTGGCTTTGGACTTAGACCTTGGGATTAGTACGGATTATTGTTTCAGGGCTCATTTTCATGTTAAAGGGTGTGCGGTTCTGGTGTTTCGATTTGCAGGTGTGTTGAGGGTACCGTTTTTCTGCGGCTGTGCTCCAATCTGCGAACTTGCTTCGCCTAGGTCGGGACTTTGCAGACGCTGCACCCGAGCCGAAACCGGGCTGTTGCCGGCCGGTGGTGTAGTTGACGGTGCGATTCTCTTGCGTAGCCTGAGTTCAGGAATCTCATGGTTCACGGTATAAGTTTTAAGGGTTAAGGGTTTAGGGGTTTAGAGTCGGGGTATTTGCAAGGACAGTCGGACAGTCGTTACCACATGTCTGAAACCATGAACGTAGTCAAGTGGCCTTATTTCGTCAACATCCGTCAGCCCTGGCTACAGACTGTGAGCCACAAGCTGACCACAGTCCTCAAGCCCCTAACCCAACATGCTCCGCCAATGCACATACCCAAGGGCTCCTATGTATATAGTTCCTTTTTGGATAGTATACGATAATTCCTTTCAAAAAATATAGCAGACCCACAAAAGGAACTACATTGGAGCCCCTGGGTAATTGACCCTTACCCCTCCCTAAAGCCTAAACCCTACTACCAACTTCAAGACACCGAACCGCCCTCGACACTCCCTCAAGCTCGGAAGCAGTGCTCAACCTTTGTTGCAATTTATTGGAGTAGCCTTATGCCCTATACCCTAAGCCCCTAAGCTCTAAACCCTAAACCCTGAACCCTAAACCCTGAACCCTAAACCCTAAACCCTAAACCCTAAACCCTAAACCCTAAACCCTACAAGTCTCCGACCCCCAAAACCTGAAAGCTCCGAAGCCTCAGCACCAATTCCTAACCCCGAACCTGCTGAATAGAAAGAAAGAACTCCCATCCCCATTCGCTCCATCTACCCTCTCTCCAGGTTTAGGGTTTAGGGGTTTTAGGGTTAGTCTCTAAATACCTACAATAAGGGCGGGTTAGTCTCTAAATACCTACAATAAGGGCTACTTGAAGGTGCCAAAAAGGGTCCTGCTCTATCTCCGAGCTCTACCAAAGGGCCTTAATGATCAGAATAGGGTTCCACTCTGTGCTGTCATGAGGGTTCCTTATGGTGACCTTTGGGGTTGCTTTGAAGAACCCTTGAAGGGTTCCTTGAACGAGCCCTTGCGGGGGGTTCCATAAGGGTCCTTTGTAGGTCCCTACCATAGTCTCGGCCCGGAGAGCATTTGGCGCTGGCCGCGATGTCGTCGTACGGGCTGGCACGGAGAGGGCGCCGAAGTCGTAGACTCGGCGCATCGTCTCCTTTTGGCACGGCTAGGGTCATTTATTCAGGGTTTAGGAGTTCAATATTCGCTTCGACGTTGGGGATTCAAAGTGCTTGTTGAAGGCTGGTGATCGGTTCTTCGGGCTTACAGTACGGGGCTCAGCAACTCAGCTTTTGAGGCCTCAGGCCGGGGATTCTTGAAGATGTGGAGTTTCGAACTTGGGTTTAGGGTTTCGGGTTTAGGGGCTTCTTGTCTCAAGCCGATTCTCGGTTTCGGCCTAAACTCCGCACAGACCGCACAGAAGGAATCGACAGCAGCAAATGATGCCGCCAAGCCCACCAGACCAGACACACTAGGGTTTAGGGTTTAGCCACGGCACGCTGTGATGAACTTACTGCCTTGTTCGATGGCGCTGCTCTGCCTATATGCACATTTTGACAGCATCTTGGGCCCGGACAGCTGGCCGACAGATCTTCGTGTGAGATGGAATCTCTGACTTGACGCTAGTAATGTAGGGTCCTTAAAGAATAGGGTTGTGGGGGATATTTTTCCATGATTATAATAAGGAAATATAAGGATCCCGCAAAAAGTATTGGTAATTATGTACGCGCCTACATCAGGCTAAAAAGACACAGACAGCTCCCCAAAGCCAAACTCCCCAACATGAATCCGGAAACCTACAGACCCGAGCCCTCAAAATCCAGGAACCTTAACAAATCCCGAAACCCCGCCCGTAATTACAGAACACTTGAGGAACTCTTAAAGGAACTCTTAAAGGAACCCTCGAACGGATCTCCAAACCCCCACAAACTGAACCTCCCTCACAAATGTCCCGTTTAAGAACCAGATCTAGGGTTCAAAAGGGTCCCCGAAATCTCCCTAATAAGGCCCTAATACGACCTAGCCCCTAAACCCTAAACCCTCAACCCTAAACCCTAAATCCTAAACCCTAGCCCTAAACCCTAAACCCTAAACCCTAGCCCTCAACCCTCAACCCTAAACCCTAAACCCCAAAAAAACCCTTCGGAAATGCCGACTTCGTCGCCGTGCCGATCATCTCCCAGGCTTCTTGGACGGCGCGGAAGCGCTCCGCGTCGCCGCCAGCCTCGGGTTTCCCCAAGGGTCCGTGTGCCCAAATAGTATATACTTTTGGTTTAGGGTTTAGGGTTTAGGGTTTAGGGTTTAGGGTTTAGGTTTAGGGTTTGGGGTTTAGGGTTTAGGGTTTGGGGCCTTAATGTAGTCCCTTGGGTAATTACTTCGGGGCCACTGTTCTACTATTTAGGTACATGGACCCTTAGGGTTTGGGGTTTCACGACCTGAACCCTGGCCTGGGTTGGCCTGGACCCCAAAAGGTTTTGGGTTTAAGTTTTAGGGTTTAGGGTTTAGGGTTATGTAGAACAATAGCCTTTCATGGGTCTTGGGCCATTGTTTTACCTACTTTTGGGGATTCACAAGGGCCTACACGTTCATGAGGGTTTGGGGCTGTACGGGTTTTTAAGTTCCTTGGGGTATATATTGTTGTAATCACAAGGCTTTAGGCTTTGCAAGGTAGGAACTTAGCATTGGCAAGGGTTTTAGGGCTTACAGAGCAGTGCATACTACCCATAGTCTCCATTGTAGTTCCTTTTTGGGGATACCTTTTAAAATCATTCATATATACTTGGCTAAACCCAAAAACAGGAACTACAATGGAGACTGCAGGTAGTTACAGGCGCTCGGTTGCGGGTTGGAGGAACTCGGTTTTGTGTTTTGCGGATTTCGGTGTTTTGGGCTTCAGGGTTCGAGGTGCTGGGGCTGGGGGCCGGTTTAGGGTTTAGGGTTTCGGTTTAGGGTTTAGGGTTTAGGGTCGAATGGGCCCTGCGGTTCGAGTTCACATGTGAGGATTTTCTTCAGGAGCGCTGAGTCTGAAGTTAAACTTGCTAAGTTCAATTAAGGCCGGCCCGAACATCTGAAGAACCTGAGACCTAACATGGGCCTCCCAAGAAAATAAGAACCCAATGGAAGCCCTCGCCCTTGCTTTACGGACCCTGCGTACAGCACTGTAACTTTAAGAAACCAACCCATAGAAACGCATGAACTTCCGATACAGTCCTGTACAGGGCCCTATAAATAAATCCTAAACCCTAAACCCTAAACCCTGAACCCTGAACCCTAAACCCTAAACCCTAAACCCCGAACCCTAAACCCTAAACCTGAACCAGAGACCCTATAAGCCCTAAGCCTCAAATAGCCCTAGACCGCGGGCCTTGTCTGGATGGAAAAGCAGCAATGCCTGCCAGCTTGACAAGTAAAACAACGAACCGTGCCGCTCAAAAGTCAGACCTGTAAGCCCCTACCCAAGGGCTCCTATGTAGTTCCTTTGGGATAGTATACTATAACTCCTGACCAAAAAACCCATAACAGACCCTAAACCCTGGGTATAAGGTAGGATTTAGGGTTTAGGTTTTAGGAAGGTCCGGTCTTTAGGGTTCATTCAGGCCGTCGAGTTTAAGTTGTTCTCGTAAAGTTCTTATACTGAACGAACTAACCCACCTAACCCCGAAAACTTAAACAAAACACCTCCGCGCCCTAAACCCTACCTGGACCCCAAAACTATGTAGAATAATAGCCTTTGATGGGTCTTGGGCCATAAGTCTACCTGCTTTTGGTGGGTTGATATAATCTCCATTGTATTTCCTTTTTGTTGTTTAACCCATGAATCCTGCATACATAACTGATTAATCCCCAAAAGGAGCTGCAATGGAGACTGTCTACAGTGGGGATCTCAGTTTAGGGTTTCGGGCTTGCTATTCAAGATCGATAAAGAGGCCGGTGAAGATTCGGAAGCACCTCGTCTATTGCCACGCACACCCCAAGCCGAGTTGTAATGTCGGACCTACCTGCTGAGACTGCACTTAAAGCTTCAATATCAATAACTTTTCGATACACCCTGAGCAACAATCTATGATACTGGAAGAACCCATTGGCCCGTAGGGCCCTTTAAAGCTCGAGGAATTCAGTTCCCCCTCGCAGTTAACGCAACAGCAAAATATCCCACAGCAGATAGTACAAACAGACTCAAAATGTCGAAAACTAAAAGGTATAACGACAATACTATGTTCGTAGTGAGAACAGGCTTATCTCCTCAATAAGCCAGGCAAATAACAGGTAAGACTTTCAGTCTACTACCAGAATATAAGCGCCCAAAAAGTTTAAAGGTTGGGTATTGGAGAACTAAGCTAAACCCGAAACCCGAAACCCTAAACCCTAAACCCTAAACCCTGTGCTGAAAACCAGGGCCGCCTTGCGGTAGGCAGCTTTGACCTCCCCGCTGGAGGCATCCGCCGGGATACCCAGTGCTCGATAGTGGTTCCTCCTTTTCTCGTTTAGGGTTTAGGGTTGGTTTAGGGTTTAGGGTTTGGGGCTTATAGGCCTTAGGGTTTAGGGCTTGGGGTTTGGGGCTTAGGGTTTAGGGCTTAGGGTTTAGGGCTTAGGGGCCCTCTCCCGGTCATTCTACACTGTAAGAGTTCAGGGTTTAGGGGCTTGGGGTTGTTAGGGGCCCGGTATTTCCAGGCGTTGTCGAAGTGTGGCAGTCCGTTTCAGGGCCCTATGTACGAGGTTGATTCTCGTCACATTTGATTTGGGGTTTAGGGTTTAGGCTTAAAAGGTTAAGGGTTTAGGGTTTGTTTGCGGTTCGGACCAGTGGATTTGCGGTGTTTAGGGGCGTAGGTTTTGCGACGAGCTTTGCAAGGCTTCAGTTTTGATTTACTTGGCCCATCTGCAGAGATTGCGCTATAGCCTGAGTCTGGAAGGCTTAGCTTCGGGTTCAGAGGTGGGTTCCATCAGTTTATTTTTCGGCCAGGGTCACTAAAACAAGCTTCACGCTCAACAATGTGCAGATTCGAAGCCTAGGCTCGGAGCATTGCAGTTGAGGCACTGCTGTACACTCCTAACAGTCGCCCCTTTTCGACTCCTCAACACTTCCTCGTCCATGCCACCCCTTGAGGGCCCCGCCTAGGGGATAAGTGGGTTCTTGTTAATAGGTCTTGTATATTTATACCTACTATGGCTTGACGGTTTTACAAGGGTTGCTCGTTCAGGGTTGAGGAACCTGACTTAAACTATCACAGCAGGGTCACACAGTAAATGGTATGCCTTCTGTGTTGTGCTCATCTTAAGAGGAGCCCAGAGAAATCTAAAATCTAAAACACCAAACCCGTGTCCTTGCGGGCTGGACGGCCCAATGGCGTGCCATGCGGAACCAACGGGCGAAATCCTCTCACGGGATGTACCCTCCCCACCCCAGGTAAACCCTGACCTATTTTACGAATCTTTATTCACACGAACAGGATTTGGGTGTATATTGTGGTAAGTCCTTATAAGGAAAATGAATTTCATGTCGAACATACTGATGGCGCTGGGTAAATTGGCATGGCTAAGCCCTAAACCCTACAAGCCCCATAAGCGCCAAGCTCTATAATCTTAGAACCTAAAACCCTAAAGCCTAAAACGCCGGGTTTGGGGTCCAGGGCTTTGGGTTTAGGGGTTGGGGTTTGGGGGTCTAGGGATTGAGGTGAGGGCTTGGGGTCTGGGGATTGAGAGTTGAAGGCTTTTCGGGGTTTAGTTTGGGGGTTTAGGGTTTAGGGTTTAGGGTTTAGGGTTTTAGGGTTTAGGGATTCAGGGGATAGACTTAGGGTTTGACGTTCATTGGTCTATAGTCTATGCTATAGGGCTCACGGGAGTCGATGGATGTAAGGTGCAAATAGGGCGTGGGGTTGAGGTCTACACCGGCACTACAAAACACAACGAACAAGCTTGCACTACCTACTTTTTGGCACATTTTTGCGGCATCGACGCTGCGACGCTCAGGATTATAAGATGCTGAACTTGCAGCAGCGGCAGCAAGGGAGCACAAAGCCCAACACTTCAAGTCGATAGCATTTGAGGGGGTATCGTATGCTAAGAATACTCAGGGACTGTATACCACGACTATATAGAGCCTAACAGCAACGGGATATTCCTACTAATTGTTCAAGCGTGTATATTATTCTACCAGCGCATACCAGCGCCAACTGCCTGAAACCCTAAACCCGAAGCTAGGCCTACAAACCCTGAGCCCTTGACAGCATCTAGACCACAAGTGATGTTAACTTCTGATTCACAATTACTCTCGCACGCGGTCCTAATATTCGTGCCACTAAAGAAGAAGGGTTTAGGCGTCACTGGTCGACATAATACAGGGGCCCCAATCATTAGAATAGTGCCTTGGGGACTATCATACTATAATTCTGATAACCAACCCCTCAACCCTAAACCCTCGCGACTCAAAGCCCCAAAATAGTACTGGCAACTCTCTAGGCCCGTACCTATAGTCTCCATTGTAGTTCCTTTCTCTGGCCTAACCAGCCAGATAACTTGTTCTAGACTCCTATAAAGTAACGCCGAAAGGGCACTACAATGGAGATTATAGGTCATAAACCCTAAACCCCTAAAACCCTAAACCCTAAACCAAGGAGCTGCATCAGAGGAACTATCAGGGCCCTCCGGTGGAAGTCTTTCTCCGATATGCTTGTAGGCATCCTAACAGGCAAGGTAAATTAACAAAACAACACCTAATCCCACAACCTTAAACACCAAACCCTAAATCCCTGATCCCTGCACCCTCAACCCGTCTAAAGCCTAAACCCCTCGAAAAGAATTCTCTGGGTTTCCAGGGCATCGTCTTCGTCCTCTCCGAGGGGCTCACCGCTGCTCTCGGCGAGGAGGCGGATCTCTTTCAGGTCTTCGAGCGCTTGTTGGTCCTGGCATGTTCGCACATTACCCAGGCACTCCAACGTAGTTCCTTTTTGGGTCTGTTATGGTTTTTTGGTAAGGAATTATAGTAAATATTTACTTAACCCTAACCCCCCAAGTACCTGCTATATAGAGTACTAGAGCCCCTAGGGCCCTACATAGTAGGTACCTGCGAGGTTAGGGCAACAAAGTTGAAGTTGGTCTCACTTTCGATATCGTAGTTTCTGTTCTTTGTGGCATAATCTAGAACGCATGCTCCTACGGCCCAAGGAGGGGGGGTCAAGAGAGGGGGCCTTCATTTTTTAAGTGGGTGCTGTACGTAACCCGAAGCGCGCAACCCCTTACACGCCTGAACCCTAAACACCAAACCCTGAGCCCCTAAACCCCTAAACCCTTACTAAACCCAACGTCCCTAAACCCCTAAACCCTAAACCCCGCGGGCTTTAACTTCAAGAGGCACTGTAACCCGAAACCCAAAACCCCCTCTAAACCCCTAAACCTTAAAATCTTTAAACCCTATCACCCCCTAAACCATAAACCCGTAAACCCCGTGGGACTTTTTGAAGAGGTACTGTAACCCTAAACCCCTAAACCTCTAAAACCCTAAACCCCTAAACCCCCAAACCCTAGAGCCCCCTAAATCCCTAAACCCCTACACCCCCTAAAGCCCCCTAAATCCCTAAAACCTAAAGCCCCCTAAATCCCTAACCCCCCAAACCCTAAACCGTAAATCACTAAACCCCTAAACCCTAAACCCCCTAAACCCTAAATTTTGTAAACCCCGGAGTTCCGCTTCCATGAACTGAGGCCTTGGCTTGCCTAGACCCGCGGGTTTCGAGTTTCGGGTTTAGGGTCTTAGGGCTTAGGGTTTAGGGTTTAGGATTTAGGTTGAGGGTGTAAGGTGTGGGGCTTAGGGCTTAGGGCTTAGGATTTAGGGCTTAGGGTTTAGGGTTTAGGTCTTAGGGTTAAGGGTCTAGGGTTTAGAAGACCACCCCAAGCCCAAAATCCTCAACTCACGAAATTCTGAACTGGAAGCATGCTACTCCCCCGATGAATAGCGCATCCAGGAAGCCTGCATGCCAGTATATCAACCCCCTAAACCCTGAACCCTAAACCCTAGACCCTAAACCCTAAACCCCAAACCCGATAAACCCTAAACCCTAAACCCAACACTGTAGACCATTTGAAGCGCTCCTGGCCGCCTGACTCCAAACGTGCCTCGGCATAGTGGGTTTCGCAATTGTTAGGGTTTAGGGTTTAGGGTTTAGGGTTTAGGGCGCAGAGTCCTCATGCAGTAACCCTAAAACCCTAAACTCTAAACCCAGAACCCTCAACCCTAAATACAAGCACTGATGGACCCTACAAAATGTGCGTTGTTTACTTTACAGTCTCTGCCGGTACGGCTTTATCCAGGTTTTGTGGTCCTCTGTTCGATTATATGTTGGGATCTGCCCCCGTCAGTAACAGTAACAGTCGAAAACTGGTTCGTTGATATTTACCCCAGCAACGAAGGCACAAATACTTGGGGGACTTCCGATGTTTCCAAGCGGCCTATAACTTACTTGGGGCTCCAAAATGGGTCTACATCAGGGTCCCTTTTAACTGTAGATCTGAAACGAGGCTCTATCTGTACACTTAGAGCCCTGGGGTGAATATAAGGGCCGTAACACTTACCAATACTATTTTGCGTGTTCCTTATTAGAGTTATACTCTAATACACCCCCCAAACCCTGCTCTAATTCTTAAGGCCCCAAATGCAGAACCATTAACCCTGAACCCTAAACCCTAAACCCTAAACCCTTATAGACCCTTTAAGGATCCCCTGTAAGGGAACCCTCGTCTCATTATTAGGGTCCCTACACTATCTATAGTCTCCATTGTAGTTCCTTCTGTTGGCTTAACCAATTATATAGTAAGGATTTCATAAGGTATCCCCAAAAAGGAACTACAATGGAGACTATAGGTATCTTGGGTGTTATGGGAGATCTAAGGTGATACAGACCGAATTTCGAGTCCGGGGGATCCCAGGGTTCGTTGTGGAGGGGCCGACAGTCGGCTTCCGTATAGCGATCATGGGTTTCGGGCTTCGGGTTTGGGATTTATAGGGTTTAGGGCTGATAGGGCTTTTAGGGCTTATAGGGCTTAGGGCTTATAGGGCTTAGAGTTTATGGGGCTTAGGGCTTGTAGGGTTTAGGGTTTAGGGGATCATGTTGCGAAGGGTGGTTAGGTTTGCTTATTTGGACGGTAGCTCCTCGGGTGATAGCTGATGTGCTACCTGCACAGGCCATATCGGCAACTCCTACTTTGGAGCTTGACTTCTTCCTATCAGGTGGGTACTTAGGATGAGGCCACACTGGAAATCCAGGCAGAGTTCAGGTTGTGAACACAACGGCCTGTTGCTGTAAGAGCCGGGGGCTTCCGACGACAAGAGGGGACCCTATGCAATGTAGACTCTTAAGCTGAGCTTGAATCTAAAACCTCCTGAGTTCAGCATCCCAAACGCTTGGCAACCCAGAAGTAGGAGCAACCGTAAGTAAACTTACTCTGAACTGCCCTGAACCCTGGTTCCTGATGCCCCAAACCATGTACGGATTGATGCTGGCTTGGGTGCCACGGCCAGGCGCAGCCGTGCTTCAGCAGTTGGTGTCAAGGCTGCCAATAATGCAGCAGCATCCAAGGCCTAGGAATGTAGGAGTTCCAAGTAAACCAAGACTTCAGTTTGGGGTCTGCAGCTTTTGCCTTCATGAAGGCTATTTGATACAAAGGTCCCATGCGCAGCTTCAGATCAGTAGGCTGCTACTCGGTTTAAGATGTCAAGTTTAGTGTTTAAATTTATGGTGTAGACTCCGACTTGAGTTTAGGGTTTAAGTCGGGTGGGGCCTCTTTGCGGGGCGTTTGAGGTTAAGGGGGTTTGGGGTTTCGGCCTTGACAGTTTTGGGTTTAGGGTGCTCCCCAGCATACCAATCCTAAGCCCAGCGAGGCGTGAAAGCTCAGCATCCCCCAACACCCGTAAGCCCTAAATCCTAAAACCCTGAACCCCGAAACCCTTAAACCCTACACCCTAAACCCCTCATCTCCTATAAATCTATAAACCCTGAACCCCTTAAGGCCCCTACAACCCCTAAAAGCCCTAAACCCCTGAAGGCCCTAAACCCCCTAAAGGCCCTAAACCCCCAAAGCCCTAAACCCCTAAAAGCCCTAAACCCCTACCCCTGAAGGCCCTAAACCCCTAAAGGCCCTAAACTCCTAAACCCCCAAACCGTAAACCCCTAAACCCCTAAACCCCTAAACTCCTAAACCCTGAACTCCTAAACCCCTAAACTCCTAACAGCCCTAAAAGCCCTAATCCCCGCCTCGTCAAAGTCGCCGGCGCTCCGCGCAGCGTCGCGGCGGAGGCGCAGCTCCTCGGTCTGATACGAGGCACGAAGAGACCCTAAACCCTAAACCCTAAACCCTAAACCCTAAACCCTAAACCCTAAACCCTAAACCCGGAAGTGACCCTATGACTAGTAGTCGGTCCTCGGTCTGATGGCTCAGCGGCCGCTCCTGCGAAGACGAGACGAGGGTTTTAGGGCTTTAGGGCTTTAGGGCTTCAGGGCTTTAGGGGTTTTGGGTTTAGGGTTTGGGGTTTTAGGATTTAGGGTTTTTGAGGCTTTAGGGTTTTAGGGTTTAGGGTTTAGGGTTTAGGGCTTTAGGGCTTTAGGGATTAAGGTTTCGGGGTTTAGGGGTTTAGGGTTTAGGCGTTTAGGGTTTAGGGGTCTAGGGCTTAGGGCTGCGAAGACGAGACTGAAGCAACTTGCTGGTTTTAGGGGTTAGGAGTTAGGTTTCCTTTTTTGTTTTTGGGTGTAGGGTTTTTAGAGTTTAGGGTTAATGGTTTAGAGTTTAGGTTTCTTTTTGTATTTGTGTTTAAGGTGTTAAGAACCCTAGATCCAAAACCCTGGGCACCGCTTCAAGCCCAACTGACCCCACTCGCGTTCTACTGGATTTAGGGTTTGGGGCTTAAGAGCTGTAGAGTCTATAATTTATCTATGATATAGGCGCCCTAATGATCAGAACAAGGTTTTGGGGGTGCCTGATTAGAATTATAGTATCCTATACCTCAAACCCTATGCTGACTATTAAGGCCTCTATATTAGGTGTTCTCATGCAGGGGGCTTAAGGGTTGCAGATTCTGTTGCATCCCTTGCTTGGGCTGCCCTGGAACCAACCCCGCTCCCATTTCCAGATCGAGGGACCGCAATAAGTTCTTTCTCCGGTCCTATTTTATTTTGCTGTCCTAAACCCTAAACCCTATATGTCGTCTGGCAAGGAACCCTCAGAAATCGTCTTACCCGATATGTAGGCTCCTATGTTAGGCGGGCCGCAAAATCCCCTAGGGCTCCAGGGTTACAAATAGTACTTGGTTGAATCAAGTATATATTAAGGATTTTATAAATTATTCCCAAAAAAGGAACTACAATGGATACTATAGGTAAACCTCTCTCTTTCTCTCCCTCTCACGCTCTCTCTGTCGCTCTCTCTGTCTCTCTGTCTCTCTTCTTAGGGTTGAGAAATTAGAATTGAGGGAATCAAGGGCAATGCTTTCGCTTCTGGCAGTTGTGCCCCAACGGCGACCCCAAACCCTGAACCCTTACAGAGCCCTCCGGAGCGTTCTGTATATTAAACCACAAGGTAACTCAAAGGTAAACCTTAGCTTTAACTGTAGAACCTGTTGTCTCCTCGAGCCGCTTCGCACTTCCAGAACTCCTTCTCCTCCCAAACCGCCATGGGGATCGAGTTAGCGACTGTAATCATCAATGAGCAGGCCCTGCCCTGCCCAAGAGCTTCATCCAAGCCACACTCGAGCTCTCGCAAGTAAGGCCTGACCTGCCATGTCCTGGCAAATGCGAGTACCCATTTCCGGAAGTGCTCTCCCACACTCTCCTCGGGGTCCAGCCCATTTAAGCGGTACCGTTCGGTCTCCAAGTAGTCCAGCTGGAACTCATCCAGGAAGTCGACGGCATAGTCCTCCATCACGGTCTCCAGCCACAGTCTGAGCGTCACCAGCGGGATGCACCGCTGATATAGTAACTTTTGCTTCTAAACCATCATAGCAACGCCCCTAAGCCCCTGATTCGTCGAATCTGAGCAGTCTGTGGAGGTCGAACTGGAGCGTCCGATGCCGAACGAGTCTTGTCGACGTTGTTGGCGTACTACGAGGGTCTAAGTACGAAAAAAGGTGCTGGGCTATGGTATACATTAGGCTCCTGGAGTATAGGTCTTGATTATTCCATCCTTGACGTGGACTGTGCATAGCCTACCCCGTTTCTCAGGATTCCAAACAGTATGGTGACTGCCTTCTACAGATATGGAAAAATTCGGTAGCCTCCATCCGCTGCAGATTGTGATTCTCTACCCAAGAGCTCCTATGTCGTTCCTTTTCGGATAGTATACTATAATTCCTTACCAAAAAAACCATAACAGACCCAAAACAGAACTACACTGGAGCCCCTGCGTAATGACCTACAATTATCGATCCTATTTCGGGGGTTCCCTACTACAGCTATAGTATCATGGGCCCCAAAGCCTATTCTAATTGCTAAGGCCC
>CAJNDV010009635.1:61948-83375 GCA_905221635.1 Symbiodinium sp. CCMP2456
TAGGGGCTTAGGGGTCGGTATTTCTTAACTTATAAACCCTAAACCCTAAACCCTTATAAACCCTAAACCCTAAACCGAAAACCCTAAAGGTGAAATACGCGGGGACACTATCACATACGATCTTTACCAGGCGGTGGCTCGTGTGACAATACCAAGAAAACGATCGACTACTCTGTGAAAACCGTCGGTACAGCGCGCAAAAACCCTAAACCCTAAACCCTAAAATATTCTGAGCACAAAAACCAGACTAGAAGTCATCGAAAACAACTCTGCAACTTCTGAATTTTGTAATTTAGCTTCCTTCCCGGGATCCAACTGTTCCTCCTCAGGAAGGTCTACCTCCACTTCCGCCTCTTCGCAGAGAGGCTCCGGTATCACCTGCTTCGCAACTCCACGATGCCACTATGTCTAACTTAGGGTTCCTTTCAGGGGTTCTTCAAGGGATCTACAAGGGTTTCTAGGTATAGGCTTGTTTAAGGGTACGAGAGGGGTGCTTGGGTAGTTAGGGTCCCTTTCAGCGTCCTGTTTAGAAGGGTTCCGTACTATTTTGGGGACCCAAAAAGACCCGTAGAGAAGTATGCAAAACGCAACTCCAGCTGCAGTGTGCTCTTACATACATGGCGGACTGAGCTCAATCAATTACCGAACCTTGAACCCCGTAACCCTCAACCGACTCCCATGTACCTCGAATGCCGCTGTGTCTGCAGGCTGTTCCAGGTGGTTGAATCCCGCGTCGGCAGCCAGGTTTTCGAATTGAAAACACTCCTGGGCTAATGTACGACTCTTGTTCATCATACTGAGGTTTGGGTATAATTTAGTAACTTTAGTATATTCCGAACTGGGTTTTGGGTTTGCCGTATAAGCACAGTCATAGTCAATGTGGACCATATCAGATTCCGACTACAATCCCTTTTGAAGTGTCGGGGTTAAACAGCAGAGGCAAAGCAGCCTTTCAAATTCAGCTGCAGCTTCCTTTGCAGGGACCAAACCCACCTTCACCTCCGCTGAAAGGTCTACCTCCACCTCCGTTTCTGCCAGCGGTGATTCAGGGATCGCCTGCGGCGCACCACCAGCGTGTATACATAGCTTGATGGGTGCTGGTGTAGGTCTTCAACCCTAAACCCTAAACCCTAAGCCCTAAACCCTAAACCCTAAACCCTAAACCCTAAACCCTAAACCCTAAACCACAAACGGGCCATAAACCCTATCAACCCTAAACCCTAAACCCTGTTTCGGATCGACTCGCAGAATGCGAGTTCCAAGCGCCCAATATCCCTCAAAAGCAACGAAACCTTCCTGAAACCAGACTGGCGAGCCTGATGAATCCTACTGTTGATGATATAAAGCCGGCAAAACCTTAAGAACCCTGAACTATGGGAATCATGGTATATTCCTTATTGTGGGTAATGCAGGATTTAGATCATCAGCCGAAAACATGGCAACAAAATCTCCCCCGCTCTCTGTCTCTCTCTCTCTCTCTCTGACTCTCTCTGTCAGGTTCTCAATCAACCGTGCAGGCCCTACAAACCTTACCTATAGTCTCCATTGTAGTTCCTTTCTGGGGATACCTTATAAAATCCTTAATATACAATTGGTTAAACCAAAAAAAGGAACTACAATACTATAGGTACTACCTTCCCTAAACCCTAAACCCTAATCCCTAAACCTAGCAACCTTACTTAGCTTAAACCGGGTATTTTCTTTCTTTCCATCGGACACCTTGAACTTCTCATGCTCTGCCAGCGGTTCCAAGCAGTCGAACCCCACTTCCGCAGCTACGTCCTAAGGCCATAGGTCAGGCATTACTATTCGGCCTTTGGGCTTAGGGTTGGGGTTTCTGGGCTTGGGGCTTACGGTCTTGGCCTTTTTGGGCTTGGGGTTTAGGGTCTTGGGCTTGGGGTTTAGGGTTTTGGGCTTGGGGTTTAGGTTTTGGGCATGGAGTTTAGGGTTTTGGGCTTAGGGTTTGGTGGTTAAGGGGTCCCGGGGTTTAGGGCTCGCTCTTTCAGTACCACCCTCCGAGGCTTTTCGGGTGAAGTTGAGGTCCGATGGCCCACAGGCACGACATGTACAACCCACAACGAGGATTCCGAGTCTAGAAAGCCCAACTCTGTCCCAGGTGGGTCCATGGCATCATCTTTGGGGGAAACAAAATCCCTAATCCAAGTCTATTCGGTCAACAGAAGACAGCCGTTCCAAATTCAGGTGCAGCTTCCTTTCCCGGGTCCAGATCGATGCCCACCTCCACAGGAAGATGGACCTCCGCCTCCACCTCTTCGTGCAGAGGTTCAGGTACCGCCTGATCCACAACGCTCGAGTGCGGCGACGATCCTCACTAACATGATACCGATAGCCCCAATTGTAGTTCCGTTTGGGGGTTACCTTATAGGATCCTAATTATCGAACTACAATGGAGACCATGATAGCTAGCTTACACACCGGAATTCAGGATTACTCCATTTTCGGATGTGGGAACATTCGAGGCGTGAAGTTTCTGCATGGGCACAGAGGGATCGCCGGACTTTCGGCGAGGAGGTTGCAGCATGTGGCATTCAAGGCCTACAGGTACTCATATTCCCTTGACCCATAGCCCCAAAAACTACGACATAGTAGGCTGCATGACTTCGTAACTAAAAAAGGCAGAGCTCCAACAATAGTAAGTTTGTGGACTCACAGGCTGTGGGTTTTTCGCTCCATCCGGCACCTCGAAGCTTGGTCGCTGTGCAGGCTGGTCCAGCTGACTGAATCTCACCGCTGCAACCGTATCCTCGCGGCTTAGGGTTTAGGTTTTATGGTTTTATAGGGACAGTGCACCTGGGTCAGACATGATAGCAAACGTTACCTTCACGACATGCTAAGACAGTCGCAAGCAATCGTCCATATTCCTGTGAAACGTCCTGTGCGACGTCCACGTCCTCAGCACCGTACGCCTCCACTTCCGCCTCTTTGCAGGGCGGGGTTCAAGCCCAGCAGAGTCCGTAATCCTACTAACAGGGGGCTCAAACCCAAGACGATTTTTTATGTGGGAGGAGGTATATAAAAGTGTTAAAAAACGGGGACTATAATCATAAGGGGTTCTAGTACTAATCATTCACGGCTATATTCTCTATGTCAACCCTGCTGCTCGGTAGTTGTTTCTCCTGTGACTGGCGTAGCTGGGATAGCATACGTTGTAGCTCCAAGCTCGACTGACACCAGACATGAGCCACCCGTGAGTTTCCATCCACGTCGCAACTCCAGTGTAGGCTCCTAGACAGAGCTTAATCGGCCTGACATTGGTTGTTTCCTAGGTCCTTCAACACAGAACTCCCCGGGGCTCGAAAACCTCAAGCCGACACCACAGTAAATCCGTTCAGAGATGCGGGGTTTGAGGGTCTGGAGACTTGCATGATAAAGCTCCAATGCCTACAGTACAGGCCATGTGCATGGGCATCGGAAGTGTTGAGAAGGTACGTTCGGGGAAAATGGGCCCCAGCATGCGTAGTGCGGTAGTCTAAACCCGAAGCCTCGCTTCCGAAAGTTTCAGGAACCCTAATCCCTAGATACCAAACCCTATATCCCTAAACCCAACAGCCAACCCCCCTTGAACTCCTGAAGCCTGAACCACTACATCCTGCATGCTCAAACCCTCGGGTTTAAGAAATGGGGTTCAGGGTTTAGAAACCTCCACCGATATGCCCCAAAATCCTCGAGCCACAGTAGAAGCCCTTTCAGGTACGGCTCTTACACGCCTTTCTGGATTCCGTAAGGAACCCCTGAAAAGGAACCCAATTACAGAACCCTACAGTACCTTTGAAGGAACTCCTTGCGTGAAGGCCCTAAACCTCAGACCCCTAAGACCCCAAGACCCTTAACCCCTAAACCCATAAACCCTAAAATCCTAAACCCTAAGAGCCTAAGACACGAAACCCTATACCCCCTAACCCCCAAGACCCTAAGTCCCAAAACCCCTCAACCCCATTAAACCCCATATACCCTAAACCTCTAACCCCCTATATTTTTAATAACCCCTGAACCCCTAAACCCCTAAACCCTAAGACCCTGAGACCCGAAACTAAGCCTAAGACCCTAAACCCCAAAACCCTAAGACCCTGAGACCCGAAACTAAGCCTAAGACCCTAAACCCCAAAGCACTAAGCACCGAAGCCTAAAGGGGTCCTAAAAACAGAGCCTGGGCCCCCCTTCCAGCGGCGTCGCTGCCGCTGCCGCCATCTTGGGGCTCCTCCGACCTCTCCTGCTTTGGGGTTCAGGGGTTTAGGGGTTTAAGAGTTGAGGGGTTTAGGGGTTTAGGGTTGAGGGTTTAGGGTTGGGTTTAGAGGTTTGGTTCAGGGTTTTAGGGCTTGGGTTTTAGGGATTAGGATTAGGGTTTAGGGCTGGTCACTAGAAGGATTATCATTGACTTTACCAGTGAGGTTACTGCAGGGCTGTGTAAGGAGAATGCTACTTGGGGCTCACAAGAAAAATAACATGTTATCACTGCCACTCCCGCGTTCTGTTTTCACACCCTGCCGGCAACAAGTTGAGATTCTCTGGCCCAAAGGCGAGCAGGGCCATCGGATTCTAAAAGGCGCATCAGCATCCACGTGACAAAGAGAAAAGAGTCGTGAGGAATTCGAAAGCTGATGCTGCAAGAATCTTCCACCTCTCGAAAGCTGCCGCTGCTGGCTTGAAAAGACATCAGGTGCTGCCTTCATGGCCGGTCGGCCCCAGCGGGCGCAAATAAACAAAACTCCTGCAGACTGAAAAGACCCGCGCGGTCACAGTCTCTTTTCATGACAGACGACGTCGACAGTAGACACGTACAAAGCACTAGCTGCTCGAACTGAAGCTCGAGCCGCTGACCCGAGCTGGACGTACACACTGTCCGCTCCCACTTCTTGTAGATATCGCTCTAACGTACTGAAGCTGCGAAGCCTCATTCTCCACATGAGGCCTGAGATGTCAGCAGCGCGCCGATATTCTCGAACAACCCCTCCAGCCCGGAGAGAGGCTGGAGTAAGCTTCAGGTTACTTGGAATCTCCAAAGCTCGAAGCACAGCATCCCAACGTCTGCGGTACGAGGCAGGGCTCCCAGGATAAAGGGGTGCTCGGAGGTTCAAGGGCCCGAATATCGACGCGCACAGCCGCGAACCGACAGGATCTTGAACTTTGGCATGTTGGACACGGCCTCCGCCCCTCCGACGAGTCTTCGGTGATCGGATGGTGAGGAAAATGCTCTCAATTTCTTCGCCGAGAAGGTCCGACGGAAGAAGAAGGTCTTCGCGAAAACCTCGTAGCACTTCCCCAGGTCTGCACATGCCAAAGAAGGCCAACGCAGTACAGGCCGCCCATCGCCACCAACCCCAGACCAAGCTAACAGCGATCATAGCCTGAAAAATTCCGTACGGAAGTGGGGTCCTGTGAACAGTTGGTTCGCAGATTTCCCAACGGCTGACAGTTTGCCAGGCCCCACCAAAATGTGCTCGGAGTCCAGGCCGCTCGCGCTGTAAGAAAGTAATCAACTGCTTGTACATGTAGAGCGACTGCAAGGTATCGAACATGTATATCCCGAACAAGCGGACAAGCTCACCTAAAGTATCAGGGCATCCCAAAAGAGACTCAGCTCCTTCCGCAGAAAGGTTGCTTGAAACCCACTCTCGAAAGGCAGTGTGTACTCGTAGTCCTAGCTGGGCAGTAGTAGGCTCGACCAGCAGCACCTCGTCTAAAGAAACCGCAGTACGATAGCTTAGGTCTCGGCCTCTGGCAGGTCCAGGATTCTTGGCTTCACCGATCCTGCCATGACTTTGCCGAGCGAGGCTGGCAGCTGAGAAAGGCCGCTTCTGAACACATCCCGTATCGATAAGCATTGCCTGGCCCACCCACCAACAAAGCTTCCGGGGGTATTGCTGAGCTGCACGCGTCCAGCAACACTTATACAGCTTGGAATAGCCAGAAAGCACCTTATGCTTATGATCACGGTTGCAGAACAGGCTGAATCCGGCCAGGTGCAGATCGGTCAAGAAACGAGTGCGCTTGCGCCAGGGCGTTCCTAATCTGCAACAATCCAATCGAAAAGATGAGGAGGGATCCAAAGGCTGGTACGGGCTGAGCTCTGGCATCCGCCAAAGGAAGCTGTCGTACGGATTCTCAAGCCAATAACGCAGCTGATTTTGGACTGCGATCGCTAAGACTTCACTGATGAACTTCGCATGAGCATTCCCAACGGTGACTCGCGATAAACCTTGCTCTCCCAGATTAGGCTTACCATCCGGATGCAAAGCGCTCCGCCACGAAGGTCTAACAGCTCGCGAAAAACTGCTGCAAACCATTCCAGCACCGACTCCCTTGAAAACCCTGGACCTAAGAAGACCCAAAACGATTCGTTGCACTGCGGGATCCAACAGGTCCTGATTGGAGTTGGCCTCGTTGTCGAAGCAAAGGACCCAGCACGGAGCACTGGACACCATCACCTTCGGGATGCCACGCGCGCCAGAGTAAAGGTCCAGAAACCCAGGATGCTGCTCCAAAACCTCGGGTAGTGTGCCCAACTGCCGGTTCCACTCGAACTGGTCTTCGCTGAAGTACAAAAGCAGTGCCATGGCAGCTGAAGAGGCAAGGAGAGTCTCTACTCTTGGGGAGCTCGGAGAGCTAAGGTCGGAAGTTTTCAGGATTTCGGGCGGCCCAGGTTCTTGGGTCCTGGCCCCTGGCTGGTTTTCTCCACTTTTGACTTCACTCACGGGTTCTCGGGTCCACGTCCCTGGCTGTATCTTCTTCTTTTTGATCTCAAGCTCAGACTCGTTCAGGGCTTTGGGGGTCTTCCTAAGGAAACGTTTCTGAGGAACAGGTCCAACCTTAGCCCAAAGCTCCGCCAGAGCTGGAAGCCCTGAGATGGTGTAGGGATCAGCGTCATAGGTCTGAAGCCAAGCATCGAAAGCGTCTAAGTTCGGAAGCTCAACGACCCAACCAGGCAACTGCAGGAACGGGCCTGGAACTTCGCTGTTTCGGCTTGGCCCATCAGAGCTGTTGAACTCTGAAGGAATGTATCCGGCATTGCTTTGCATGTTGCATCCCAGGTGAACGGCTAAGCTCTGCTGAAGTTCGGAGTTCAGACTTCGCGACGATGCCCGTCCTTTTATCCAACATCCAAGAGCGACTTGAGAATCAGCTAAGGAAAACACTCTCTGTCGAAACCCCAATCTGGCAGCGATCTCCTCAGTCTTAACCAGACCTCTGAGTTCCAATATATTGATATGGGTGTCCCTAACAGCCTTCCTCCTGTAAACCTCGGTGTACTCCAACGACCCCGCCAGGGCGAGCCACAGAGGATGTCCAGGTAGTAGCTGTCCATCTGGTAGCTCCTCGGCAGGGGGCAGTACTCCTTTCAGTCTTTGGAGCCGTCGCAACGGTGACAACAGCTTTGCCCACACTGGTTTACGCAAACGATGTCGATGCACTTCTGCTTCAAAACCGCTAGGCAGCGCTGCTTTAGTGATGCCTATTCCCCACTCGGAAGCGTCAGAGCAGTAGATCAGGGAGGAATTCCGGCATCGCAGATCCGTGCAGGCTAACGGTCCCAGGCTTAAAATCATCACCAGTTCATCGCGTAGCTCCTCGCTCAACTTGATAACATGCTGTCGTCTCAGTCCACGCTGCAGGGGCTCATAGACTACCGAAAACAAACTCAAAAGCCTTCTCCGAAACAGAAAGATTGAAGTCCACGACCCAATCAAAATCTCCAGCAGAGCCAGGCTTGTGACCCCCATTGCCACCACTGCACTTGTAATAGCAAAGATAGGCAGTGCCCGGCTGAGGGAGGCTTTCACGAGCCCTTCTTGCCCATCCACGCTGGCTCCCCAAAACTCCCCAAGCAGTTGATCCTTGAAGGTTTTCTTTTCGTGGGGAGTCAGGCCGGCGTCGATGTAGCGTCCGAGCATGCTCTCGATCGCTTTGCCTCCTTTGCCAGAAATCCCTGACTCAAATGTTTGTTTTGCAACCAGTTCCAGAGCTATCAGATCATCAATAACGACGCCGATCATGCTAGGGCTTCTTGGACAGCTCATGTTCATCGCTAACATGTTGTTTTCATCCAGAAGCCCACTTTGCACCAGCAAAGCCACATGCGCTGTTTGTGCTATTTCTACAGCGCATGCGTCTCCCATGGCCAGCGTGGCTAAGCTGGCGTAAACGTAGTTTTCTCCCTTGAAATCCTCAGCCCTGAATGAACGGAACTTGGAGGCTTCCGCAAAGCTTAGAGGGCCCACCAAGCTGTTGCGAATCTTTCGTTGATTACTGCAAACAAACGAATAGTAAAAGTCTCTCAAATCCGTACCCGAGGAGACGAGCACATGACCCTCCGGGATCTGGATGTCCAGGAGACTGGAAGCTGTCGCGGTGCTGGCGATCCATCTGCAGGGTGGCCTTTCCAATGTGTTGAAAGGACGCGAATCAAATATTAACCGGTCGGTAGACATGTCCTTTCCCACAGCGAATAAGCCGGCTTGGTAACCTTGCAGAGCGGTACTGCCGCCTACGAATCCCAGCCGATTGCCATCATCCAGAAGATGTAACAGCCGATCTCGTTCAGTACGGCTGGCGTGGATCTTCACCTTGGGCGGATCCACGGAAACGTCCTCTGGGGACATAGCCATATCCAACGGTCTGTTGAAAATGGCTTCTCCTCGTCCATCAAGATAGGGAGAAGGATCGAAACTCGGAGTCCCACGAAACTTGATGCGGCTAGCAACAATGGCCTTTGCCGTCAGGGACTGGCCTGATATTCCGGTGTTTCCAACCACGTCACCTCCGAAGGCTCGCCGAAGTCCTGGGCGAAGATCGCGGAAAGATGGAAGTTTCCCATATCCTCGCCGCGGGAGGGGAGTGAAAGAATCATTTTCGAAGATCAGGTCAGACCCTTCAACGTTCAAACCAGTCAAGAAATGGACTGCATTCTCTAGTGCTTCGATCTTTGATGCTGTACGACCCATGTCAACTGCTGTCACGGTCTTTCTCTTCCACGAGAAGCTCAGCCGCTCTAGTTCACGAACAGCTCGCCATTGCATACTTGACAACTTAGTGCCAACTCGAATGCAAGCAGGGGCTACCGGAGGCCGGCGCAAGAACATCCAGTTTAGACTTGCAACCATCATGTTCACAGCCCTCTTGAAACTGAAATCTTCCAGCTCATGACTGCCAGCTTCCCGTCGCCAAACTGCCGGATATGGCACGGGCATAGGCCAAGGCTTCCCGGTGGCCTCCTTCTCGGAGACAGGCGTTGCTACTTTCAGCAGGGTTCTAAGAAAGATGGAGAACTTCGTCCCACCCTTCAGCGCAACTCGCAACGATGAATTCCACCAAGAGCTAGCTTCCACTGTACTAGCCGCTGCTCCCGGCTGCTTCGCATGCAAGGCCGGCTCGTGATCCGCACGCCCAGCCGCTGGGAGGTCAAGGCCTCCCTGGTTCATAGGATTCAGTTGTTGGTTGCTTCGGCAGCGGCTCCTCTCCCACCGCCCTTCTGAGTCTCCTTGCCCTTTCCCCCTTTGGGGTTCTTCGGTGGCTTCTCCAGTTGGTTCCCGGGTTCCTCGTTCGAAGCTGATTTTGGCTTCACAAGCCGGTTGCGACGATCCGTATATTCCTCCACTTCTTTCACCTTCTGCACGAAAGCCTCCACCCATCGAGCATCGAGCAGTCGCGTGAATTGGCTCTCGTTGGCAGCAGGTAGAAGGTGTCGACTGAATGCACTGAACGGCGGCGATGTCGCTTCTAGCCCCGCCTCGTGCGCAATCAGCCAATGGCCATGATCGTACGCTACTTGATCGAGCTGCGCAATAAGTAGAGCTAGTCTCGCTTTGCATTCTGAGACCTTTCCGGACTCCAGTGCATCGAGCGCACCCCCTGCAGACCATGCCACTCGAACTGAGCTCTGAATGTTCGGGATCCGGCTCCTGTGTTCGAGCCAACCGCGGAAGGTTCCCGATCCTTCTGCTTCGCCAGGCCCTCCCACTCGGCCGTGGAAGTCTTCGAGCATGTTGGCACGGATGCTCTGATAGATCTGCTCGGGGTTTTCCACGAGAGCCTTGCGAAGAGCTTTCACGACTGCGCCGTGTTTGCGACTGCTGGAGCCGCTGCTCATAGTCTCCCCCGTGGTGCCGCTCTCGTCCAAAAGCTCCTCGAGACTGGCCTTCTTGGTCTTCTGCTTCGCAAGGAGGCTGACGATGTCGGTGAGCTTGATCAGGGCCTTCTCCATCGACCCTCCAGGCCCTCCTGCACACCCAGGCTCGTCTTGATCTTCCCCCTCTTCCTCCTCGACGGGCTCCCCCAGCGCATCTACCCGCGCCGTCTGTTTGGGATGATCGCCAAGGCCAGGGGTTTTCTTTCGAACCAAGGTGGCCATCTGAGCTAGGTGAGCCTCGGGAATGCCTGCTGAGCGGGCTGACTGCACAACACCGGGATCTAGGCCTCGCAAATCCTGTCCAGCTCGCATCTCCGGTTTCGGGGCACCTGCTGCCTTGGGTCGGCTGCCGCTCGAGGTGGCTGCGGGACCATTCTTGGCTAGCTGCTGAAGACTGTTTTGGATGAGAGCCATACCATCTTCGAGTTTTCGCAACCGCTCCTCGCTCGCCGATTCCTGAGACACCGCGCTGCAGAAAGAAAACTTCTCGTCTGCCACAACCACGAGAGCTTCGGCGAAAGGGAGGCATGCCTCCCCTCCACCGTCCCGTTCGAAGTGTATCTTCTCTGTCTCTCCCGGCTCGCCCGGAGATTCGAAAGAGACCTTCTCCTCGAGCTCCGCTTTCAAGTAACCAACCCAAACCTTAACCGTGCTGCTCTCTGAAGCCTGGTGACGAAGATCTGGGGTACAACCAGCAACTCCCAGCGCGACTGCTTTGGACAGAGCTCCTGGGGGAAGTTTGCGCCTGGGAACTTGTCTGTGCCAGGCACCTAGAGGTACTGCAACCAACAACCGATTCTGTACTTTGCTGATAAAGATGATATCCACCAAAATTGTGTGGCCACCCGCCTGCTCCACAGAAAGGTAGCCAACAGGGTACTCGTAAATCGTCTCACCTGTCCCGGTGTATACTAAGGCCTCCTCAGCCGAGGTAGGCCAGGGGTCTCCCTCGACCCCCTCTTCGGCTGTCTCGCTCATTGGGCAGCCTGGGAAGGCCACTCAACACCTGCACTACGGCACACCAGCTTTCCGTCCTCTTGGTTGGGCAAGCCGATGTAGACTGAGGTTCCGGAGTCCTGGCGAGTGTCGCCAGTCGGGCGTTTTACCAGGGGCTCCAGGTCTCGCCACCGAAAGAACAAACGAGCCGGGTTGTAGATCTTCCCGTCGTAGTCCTTGAACAGCAAGTAGATGCGAGATTGCTGAGGAATCTTTTCTCTCCCTGAAAGTCCCCTACCAAGGCCTTGCACCCGGTCCCGAATCCACTTGCCCACTCCGATCAAGATCTTCTCCTGCTCGGTCAAAGTGGGGTAGGCAGCCTCAGACTTCTGGGAGACTGGCTCGGTAGGTCCAGCGACGGACGATGGGACGAGCTCGAACTCTTTGAACGACTCTTGCTCTAGCTCAAGTTTCCGCACTCTAGCCGACAAGTCAGCAACCAGCAACTTCAAGTCTCTCACTTCAGCCGCTAGCTCTGCTTCTCGACCTGGCATCCACTTGATCAAAGTTCTCGGTAGAGTTGCCGCTGCACGGGCAAACCGAGTAGGCCTCTCAGTTGCCGCCGGAGCCAGTACGACCACAGAACACGCAGCTCAAGAGCTAGCTCTGCTAGTGGGCCAATGGACAATCCTATCAGAATCCCGGCAATCAGTGAAGGCAGGTGAATATCTGACGAAAAAGATCCCGAGTCAAGAGGCTCCCAATCGCTTAAGGGATTTTGGGCCACCAGCTCTTCAAGTCCTGATCCGGATCCCCTTCGAGCCACTTCCAGCAGAGCTTGAAGCACGACACCTGTGAGACCTCCAGCAGCTCCGACTGCCAGAGGCCGGCCGGCCATGCAAGCTACCCAGCTTGATCCGAAGTGACTGCCGCTTCGTTTTGAGAGAACATGCTTGGCATGGTCAGGGTTACTGTTACTGTGCGAAATGTAGCAAAGCGTTTCCACAAGGGTTTGGGTTTAGTTATGTGGTTGGGGGGTGCAAGATGTCGAGACTAAGGGTTTAATGAAGCTGGTTCGTGCTCCGTGGCGTTGGGTGCTTGCACAGACTCTGTTTTTTTGCTAAACTCCGGTGTCGTACTATGTGTTTTTGTCGTTTGGCCCTTTTCCTTGCTTACGCACATTCAGAACATGTAGCATTACCAAGCCGTGCCGAGGGTCTTTTGGGGAGCATTTGTCGCAGCTTAACTGCTTCAGTAAAGGGCTTGAATCTAGCTTCTGTTCGCATTCAAGGTTTGACTTTGCGGTAGGTACCCATTGTAGTTCCATGTTTGGTTAACCCGTAGGACCGCTAGGATCCTATATTTTAAAAGCGAGGGGTAGCCAAACACATGACTTGCAATGGAAGCTATGTTTTGTTTAGAATCCTGAGCAATTACCGATACTATTCCTTGGGCCGCCTAGCTCCATTTTATACTATGCTATAATTACCCCCCCCCCCNNAAAAAAAAAAAAAACTCTATTCTAATCCCTAAGGCTCCTCTATTCGGTAGGGGTTTGAGGGACGGGGCAGAGGTCTGGTTTTCGGCTTTGGAGTGTCCGCGGTGCAGGGCTTCGGGTTTGCGTCGTGCGGAGCATTTCGGATGTAGGGCCACTGACGGGGCTTCGAGTTCAGGGCTTCTGAGAGTAGGATCGTAAGACTACCCAACAGCTCCTATGTGGTTCCTTTTTGGATAGTATACTATACTTCCTCACCAAAAAACCATAAGAGCCCCTGACTAGAGTGACTCGAGCCTCAGCACGGATTCGGATTCGGATTCGTGTCTTTCTGAGCTGCAAGAGACATGTCATGTACATGCATGTACCCATTGAGAGATGGACATAATCCTTTTGAGGCTTTGCGGGTTCAGGGTTTACACCCCAAGCCCTAAACCGGAGGGTCTGGGTGGCTGTTGGGGGTCCTCTTGAATCGGTCGCTGCCAGAAATGCTCATCAAGGAGGGCGCAGGCACCCGCGGCCCAGGACTTCCATTCCTCTTCGGCTGGGGATCGCAGCTCACGGTGGGGATAGTTTTTTGAATTTCTTCGGTTTAGGGTTTAGGGTTTAGTCTAGACCTTCTTGCATTTTATGTACCCATACAAAAGTAACATGTCATCCAACTCTGACAAAGATTCCTGGATTCGGAGTTATTGTGGTCCAAGGCATTCCAGATTTTCGACTTTGGAAGCTTTGGTGGCCTCTTTGGCTGTTGCGGGGTTTGAGCTTGGGGATGTCTTTGGCCCGTGCAGTTTACTTCGGCTTCGGGGCTTCGGGATGAGAGGGATTTTAAAAAACGCCGTTCAAAAACGGCGTTAAGGCATAGACAGTGGCAGTGCATATGTGGTAGGAGCAGTACGGGTGATGCTCGCCACCCATGTAAGGCAAACAACCTCTAACATCCACCCCACACCCAGAGCCCATACTCATTTCGACCCACAAATCTGACAGAGCCTCCCCGCAACATAGCCTTCAGCTTGGTGACACCCTCGATATTTTGGGGCTTTAGCACTTCTTGGGTTTAGGGTCAAGCCCTTGCAGCCCTCTCCAGACCTAAACCCTGAACTAAAGGCATGTAGGGGCCTTAATAATTAGAATATGGTTTTGGGGGCTCCTTATTATAATCATAGTATAATCTACCCCAAACCCTAAACCCTAAACCCTACACCCTAAGCCCTCAAGCCCAGTAATCACCACAAAGTCCGGGCGTGCCTCGCTGGGTCCTTCCACCCGCGGCTGCGGCCGGGAGCGCAGAGCGAAGACCAGCGCCTGTCTCTCTACCCAGGGGCTCCCATGGGGTCTGTTAGGGTTTTTGGGTAAGGAGTCATAGTATACTATCCAAAAAGGAACCACATAGGAGCCCTGGGGTAGCCGACTTGATGCACATCGCTTCAGAAAAGAACAACGCTCTCATAGGATGTTTGTAGGACCTATATATAAATGATTTGTGGGCTTTGTAACGGCATTGTTATATTATGGTTATGCCTAACGATTTCCGGTGTCCTTGAATTAAGGATCTTGCTCTGGAGCTTTCTCCGCACTGAAGGACTGAAGGGCATGTCCAACAGCAGGCTCTTCTGTTTTGAGGTTGTGCTAACATTGTTCGTGACGTCGCCGCACGCATGCGGAAAGACTGCTGTGCATGCTGGGCACCTCAAAAAATCAGACAGAGGCAGGTATCGTGTGTAAGCAACCTTGGCACTCCAGTTACCTAAATGGTAGCTTAATGCACCTTGATAATAACGGTACTTTGTTTCCTACTGTTTGGTGTTAAGAAGGGAACACCAAAAAAAAACGGGCAAAAGGGTACTACTGGGTTACTAGCCACATAATTAATCGGTAACCCAGTACCCCATTCTGTAGGTAACCGGACCCCTAGGCGATGACAACTAGTATGATTATGGCAACGACTGTTGATGGTTTTTGAACCGTTACTACTCTTCTTCTCTTGACCATTGCGAATTTTATAATGATTGCCTGGACTATGACTAGGAACATGCATATAATCTTGAGTACGAATATGAACTTGATGGTGAGACGGAACGGTGAACAGCAAACCCCAAACGACCCGACAGTCGAAATGCTGCGCAGACGCGTAAACCCCATTTTGTTCTCCAACACACCCAGAACTCTCGAAACTCTCCCCTACAACCCTAAACCTTTAGGATATCAGTAGTCTGCCCCAAGTTGGGCAAGCTGAGGATACCTGTCACCTTAAGCTCTCCATGTGCTTCCCGAATGGACTGACATGACCGCCCAACTCGTGATTTAAGTACTCACAAAATTTGAATGCCGGAGCAGCAGCCTCGATAGCTGTGTCCAGGCCTGGGTACAACTCAATTGGGATCTCAGCGCGTGTGGTTTGACTCACGGTCCAGAGTTTAGGGATGGGTCTGTTATTTTGAGCCAAGCGGGATACAACTACTAAAGCCCTGAGAGAGAATCCCGTTGCTGATCCGATTTTGGGATCGAGTTAGCGCAGAGCAGAATTGAGAGGTAGAGATTGAGATTCCCACAGAAGTGCCAAGGGAGCACTGCTCTGTCATGTAGACTCCAGATTAAAAAAAAAAACGCC
The DNA here is from genome assembly GCA_905221635.1 of Symbiodinium sp. CCMP2456. Lineage (NCBI taxonomy): Eukaryota > Dinophyceae > Suessiales > Symbiodiniaceae > Symbiodinium > Symbiodinium sp. CCMP2456. Next base: position 77,138 of record CAJNDV010009635.1, read on the forward strand.
TTGCTTTGGGGGCCCTGAGTAATTGCAGTGGGCTCTGCTCGTCCTTATACCTATAGTCTCCATTGTAGTTCCTTTTTCTGGTTTAACCAACTACATATTAAGGATCTTGTAAGGTATCCACGGTATCCCCCAAAAGGAACTACAATGGAGACTACAGGTAGTCTAGCATGTCCGCCGGTCTTCATGATCGCAGGTCGCCCTCTGTCTCTCTCTGATCTCTTTCTTGTACACACAGAGCCAACTTTAAATGCATAAGTACTCGAAGGCTACGTCACTTTTGTATGCATACGGACACTGGAACTTTAGAGAGAGAGAGAGAGAGAGCGTATGTTACATAAACTCGCAACAGAGCCGAACCCTGAACACTACCCTCCGAAACCCTCAACCCCGTGCACGTGAAGACTTCCTAAACCCCAAACCCCAAACCCCAAACCCCAAACCGCAAACCCTAAGCCCTTCAAGAATTCCTAAAACCCTTAGAGAATTCCTAAACCCAAAAAGCCCTGCCGTTGCTTCTGGGCTGCTTTCCGCCTCGACGCCGTCTGCGTGGCTGCGCCAGGCCTCTTTGGGGTTCAGGCTTTGGGGTTTTCCTTGCGACGCCCTCAGGGTCCTTCGCACCTACATGATGGAAAGTAGTGTTTCTACAATGGGAATTGCTGTGGTTAGGTTTGGGTATTTACCCCTAGATAGGTGCCTAGGACCCTTTGGGTTTAGGCGAGTTGGAACAACAAAATCCAAAGGATGTTGGGCTTTTACAGGGCTTTGATATCGTCGAATAATACTCCATAGAAAGCAGTACTTCTAGGGCACATAACTACGCTTGATGATATAAATCCTGCATTACCCATAACCAGGAATATACCATAATTCCCATAGTTTAGGGTCCTTAAGGCAATGCAGGATGTATATCATCAACAGTATGAGGTATTGGGAACCTTTGGCCTCATAGAAGCTGTGCAACTCTCTGGTGAAGCTCAAGCATCCAAGGGGGCCTTAACCTTTGGGGTTGTGGGGTTTAGGGTTTAGGGTTTAGGGTTTAGGGGTTTAGGGGTTTAGGGCTTAGGGTTTAGGGACTCAGAAAGCCCAATGTCTCAGTTTCCTTTGTATCATTGTAGTAAGATAGCCTGTCAAAAGGATTCCGCAGAGTCTGCTGCTTATCACGCGGAAGGCTATATACGGTTTAAACTCGCCAGCCTAAAACAACAACTAAGCTCAAAAACCCAAATAAACAACCCTCACTGATCCTGCCAATGTTTCCTTCTGCCAGTCATTGTTGTTTATTTGTTGCAGCTCTTTTTTCCTGGTGCCGACACTGCCACAAATTAATGAAAGCCCACAGCCGGAATCCCTGAACCCTGAAAGCGCCAAAAGGCCTTGAGCCGCTCCAGCTCCGCCCGGACCTTGCCAGCCAGTCGGGTTTAGAGTCTAGTCTTTTTGTTAAAGGGTTTAGGGCTTAGGGTTTAGGGTTTAGGGTTTACCAGGCAATCGGGTTTAGAGTCTAGGGTTTGCCCCAGGGCTCCTATATAGTTCCTTTTTTGGATAGTATACTATAATTCCTTACCCAAAAACCATTACAGACCCAAAAAGGAACTACATTGGAGTTTCTGGGTAGAGTCTAGGATTTAGGGCTCCAGATTTTAGAGTCCCAGGATTTCGATTTCAAGGTGTAGGGCAGTACAAGGACGAAGCTTGAGATTCAAGTTTTATGGCCTTTTAGGGTTAAACCTTCTTGTGAGGCTGTGGGGGGAACGCGTGCAAAGTAGGTGGTCTTGTTGATTTGTCGTTGCTGCTTTACAAACAAAGGGGTCGTTAAACCGAGTATTGTCTTTATCGCTGTGATGACTCTTGTTATGATTCGTGTATATGTTTTGCGAGCCCCAAAAGTAACCCTGAACCCTGATTCCAAAATCCTGGGCCTATAGACGCTAAGCCCAAATGACTGAATCGCCCCCGAGCCCTAAAGTAGAAGCCAGACAGTTGGAACATCATTATCCTGGTGCTTAAATCCATGTTCCAACTTTCTGAGGTTCACTGCGCTCTTAGTCACAGTCCATGGAGAAATGTGGAGTGTTGGGGGACCCAGATCCTGTGAATACTTTCGGGAATCTTGAAGAATCACATTGTGAATATTCAATTCCTTAAATGAAACTCGCCACAGTCAAGTAGACCCTCATAAACTGCTCTTCACAAACCCGAAAATAAGCTCACTCCAACCCAAAACACGAACATACTCCCAGAAACGTACGCCTCCTAAGCCCGAAACCCTACAGCAAATCCACAAAGCCGCAACCCTAACTCCAAAACAACAACTCTGTAAACCCGGGATTGTTTGGAAAAAAAAGTCAAAACCAACCTCGCTGATTGCCAAGGCACTTCGGCACGCCGGGAGGGCCGGACCCCATGGAGTGACATGGGGGCTCAGTGTAAGGCTTGCTGGTTTAGGGTTTAGGGATGCGGGGGTTCAGGTTCTAGGAGTTTAGGGGTTTAGGGGTTTAGGATTTATAGGGTTTAGGGGTTCAGGGTTTAGGGCTTGCTGGTTTAGGGTTTAGGGTTTAGGTTACAGGATTTAAAGCTTAGGTTTAGAGTCTGGGGCTTAGTGAGGGCTAGGGTTTGGCTCAGAGGTTGTGCAGTTGAGAGCTTTTGGTTAGGAGCTTTGTATGAATTTTGACAGGCCCTTCAGAAAATTCAGGGGTCCACCTTGGGCTGTCCTCAAAGGGGCTTCACAGCAGGTTCACACGTGAGTTGATATACTGCTTTCCAGGAGCTTTTTGCATAGTGCTTCGGACGGATACTTCTCGCAGCATAGCATTTTTAAATATGTCTTGGTGTGGTACCCAAGGGCTCCTATGTTTTGTTCCTTTTATATGGATAGTATACTATGATTCCTTACCCAAGAACCATAACAGACCCAAAAAGGAACTACATTGGAGCCCCTGGGCAATGCAACTTGAATTTGCTGCTCAGGTGACTGCTCAGGAGGTTGAGGCTTCGGGGAGAACGGGTTTCCTCTATCCTTTGTTAGGGTTTAGGGGGTTTAGGGTTTAGGGTTTAGGGTTTAGGGTTTAGGGTTTAGGGTTTAGGGTTTAGGGTTTATTCGTTTTTGAGGCGTTGGCCTTCTACGCGTCGTCTTTGTATTTGGTGGGGCTTAGGCTTCAGGGGTCACGATTAGGGCTGCTAAGGCCATCGGAAGCCTTCATGAGCCGTTGCTGCCGGGGTGTGGCGAACGCAATGAACGCCCTAAATCCTAAACGTCCTAAACCCTGAACCCTGGCAATCCCTCAAAACCTCCGGCTGAGCCGGAAATCGTCTTCAGCCCACGACCCTGATGGTTAACCCTACACCCTCGACCCTAATATCCTAAGCTCTGCGACAAAAGGATCCGGCAATTTAGGGGGTAGGTTGAAGATGGGCACCCGATTCTGAAGGCTAATAGGGCCCCGATTAGGGCTTTGGGTTTAGGATGTGTTTGGGCTTAGGGTTGCCGGCTTCATATGCTTTGAACAAAGTCAGCTTTGGTGATTCTAGGGTGCGCGGTACCACAAGCACCAGTATCTAATCTAGGGTTGCAAAATTCTACTCGCGATGGAGGCCCTTACGGACCATACGCCCCGAACGCGTGACCATCTCTAACTGAACCTCTATCAAAGATGTGGGAAGAAACCTAAAGCCAAAAAACATCTCCCCAAAGCCAAAGCCCCCGCAGCCTAAAACCTAGAAACCCTTTGAAACCCATCACAACACCTGATCTGCCTCGTTGGCCAACTCCTTCTCCAAGTCGAAGTCTGCTGTGGGGTCCTGCTATGATTTTCGGCTGCAGGGTGTAGGGTGGAAATGGTTTGGCAACGTAAACTTGGATTCAAAACCCCATAAACAAGCCGAGTTGCACCTTCAACCAACTTTAACAACCCTATCTTCCTGCAGCGTCGTAATGCAACACTCTACCCTAAACACTAAACCCTAACCCCTAAACCCTAAATGTCGTTTTCGGCTGCCACTTTGCCCGAGTGACGAGATACCAACATGTGGGCTTTTGGGACCAGTGGCTTGCGGCGATCGCTAGGGTTTAGGGTTTAACCCCTAATAACCTACCTTTGTAAGGACTCATATAAAGAAATCATAATAAGGAACCCTCAAAAGGCAGGTTCTTTGGGGTCCAGGCAGGGTTTAGGGCTTAGGATCGCTGTAACGAGTATTCCCACCCCTGCAGACTCCGTTGCAAAAACCCACCAGGACTACAGACACAGCTGCTGGCCTGCCGGTCATCTTCGGACAAAACCGCGGACGCATTGGCAAAGATGTTGCCATTCCTTCATGCGGGTGCGTTAACCTTACCCTAGGGCGCGTACATATAACATGACTGGTGACCTACTTAGTAGGTCTTACTATGTGGGTAACTGGAGCCCGAGGCTTAGCTTCAGCGGTCAGTGACTCGTGCTTCTGGAGACTACAGAAGCACGAAACATGTTACAAGGCTCAGAGCGCTGAACCTGAATCCTGACCCGGTGTAGAGTCTAGTAAGTTAAAGGGTTTAGGGTTTAGGGTCTAGTAAGTTTACTTCATATCTTGAGTGCATGTTGATAACCCATCTTAACAACCCAAGCTACTAAGTCAAGAAAGAACGTCCAAGTGGGTTTTGGGCACTAGTAAGGGATGCGAGCCGCAAGCCATTACAGAATCATTTGGGGACCTTTCTAGATATAGAACCCCAATGCGAGCCTTCTGGATCGCTATCCTCAGGGGGGTTCCTGTCAGGGTGCCTCTAAAGGGTCTACAAGGGTCTTCTTGCGCTAGGGGCTACCTGGCGGTTTCCAGGAAGGCAGGGGTGCTGAAAATCAGGATCTAGGTATTACTGAAGATGTACAGGATCGAGGTATTGCTGAAGATGTACACAAAATAAGGATCCTATTGCTGCCAGGATCCTATTGCTGAAGGTCCACTTAAAAACAGGATCCTATCACTGAAGGTCCACATAGAACCAGGATCCTATTACTGAAGGTCTACATTTGGATTCCCTTGTTGCCCGACATCCCGCCTTGACCTGTTGGAACCTACGTTTTTGTAAGGGCCTACTGCAGGGCCCTCGAATTTTTAGGGCTATTGCATCAAGGATATTTGGCTTAGGGTTTAGGGTCTGGGGTTTAGGGTTTAGGGTTCAGGGTTCAGGGTCTAGGGTCTAGGGTTCGAGGGTTAAGGGTTGAGAGCCTTTCGCAAAAACCAAACACAGAAGCTGCAGGCGCACAAGAAAGCCCTAAACCCTAAACCCTAACCCCTAAACGCTGGTTACCCGGGACCACAGAGTGGGAGAGGTGTTCCGGGTCAACGCGACAAAAACCCGGCAACCTACTGGCCGGAACCACACAACAGTGTGGCCCATAGCACAGCAGGATGGGCCTGATTTCCTTTGTTCGCCAAGGCGCATAAACCCTAACCCCTAACCCAAAAAACCCTAAACCCTAAACCCTAAAGCAGGCTCCGGTAGGGTGGGGTACACTCAAGCTCCCCAACCGATACACCCCGCATGATAAGCCCGTCAAGACCAGACCCGAAGTCTTAAGAATAGGAATCAAAATAATAACAACAAAATAAAAACTGTAATAATAACAAGAATAACCATCATACTAATATTTGGAATAGAAATTCAGCAGTAATAACAAACATACCAGCAATAATCATAAGAGTAATACGACAAGAAAGGGCAGGGTGGGTGTGCGCCTGCCCTCCGCAGCTACGGCGGTGGCATCACCGTCATCCCTGCAGGGAGGCTTCCGTAAACCCTAAACCCTAAACCCTAGGCCCTAAGCCCTAAGCCCGAAACCCTAAACCCTGAACCCTAAACCCTGAACCCTAAACCCTAAACCCTATTATAAACTCTAATCCCAAAGAGCCAAGTCTCCCGTCACTGAGGCGTAGTTCATGCTTTGTGTTCATCTCCCGGGCTCCAGTTACTGGTCGACTACTGCCCAGAGGCTGCAATGTAGCTCCTTTTTGGGTCTGTTATGTTCTTTTTGTGGTTTTTGGGTGAGGAATCATAGTATACTATTCAAAAAGGAACTACATAGGAGCCCTTGGGTAACCATATGATCTACCCTTTACTCAAAAAAGCTGGAGCTCCAGGGGAATTTTATGAATCCAGGATCTGGACATCACCAGTCGAGCACCAGACTTTGGACTTGAGGCACGAGGACGTGGGGGCGAAGAAAGGCGTGCAGTCCAAGGGTTTTGGGTTTAGGGTTGAGGG
>CAJNDV010009646.1:38548-58107 GCA_905221635.1 Symbiodinium sp. CCMP2456
GTCCCTTTCAAGACGGTGCTCTGCTCACCAGGGAATGATGCGAGTACCGTTGAGCTGCGGGCAAACAGTTGTGATGCAGGATGGTTTCGAAGCTGTCTGCACTTGTCGTGACACATCGCACACTAAGCCGGCCAGCAGTCGTGTCAAGTGTTAGGATGGATGTTTTCTGAAAAACTGTTGTTACGGGACATTGCTTGTCAGATCTTAAACTGTCACCCATTACCGTTTAGGTTTACCGTTCCCGTTCTCCCATCCATCATCGGTATACCGACGTACACATGCACACACCGGCATACATATAGATATACATACATACTTACTTAATTACCTGCATACATACAGACATAAATACATACATAAGTACATAACACACAGATTTTTGTATACACGCGTATATCTGCACATATGTGTGTAATCGGTGCGGATGTAGTATGTATGTATGTATGTATGTATGTATGTATGTATGTATGTATGGATGTATCTATGTATCTATGTATCTACGTACCTACGTATCTATGTATCTATGTATCTATGTATGTATCTACGTATGTATCTATGTGTATGGATGGGTGGATGTATGTATGTATGTATGTATATATGTATGTATGTATGTATGTATGTATGTACGTATGTATGTACGTATGTACATACTTCATATATATATATAGGCATACATGTGATATGTCTGGATTCTTTGTGTAGTTCTTTATTCATGTGCACAGATTCGTGATTGCATACTGCGATGTGCTTAGGTCACGTTCAACACAACCATCAGCGCTCTGCAGAAAGGCCAGCAGTCTGTTTGTCCAAAGCGTGGGCCAAAGCATACTGGATCTTCTGAACGGTGCTACCGTTTTTTTGCTGATCCTGAGGGAGCTTTCATGCACAAAGCTTAAGGAGGTGGACTTGTACTTTTAGGTAAGCCTGCGGTTGCGAGCTTGCCTGCGCTTGCCTGCTTCTTAGCTGTTATTGAGATGTAATCCATCAACAGGTTTCCGGCAGCGTCACAGAAAAAGAACACAGCTTTGGTCCTGTGACCTTCGACTTGTGAGTCTGGATCTCACGACAACTCACAGGTGATGACATGGGCGAAGCAGCTGACTTAACGGCACAAAGAGACGATGGCAGGTAATTTCATCAAGGCTCAGACGAGAGTCTCTGAGAATTTCACATCTCCTGCAGGGCGCGAGTGGGAAAGAGCGATCCAGATGCTGCAGGAGGCGCACAGATGTGTTGTGTTGGATCCCCACCGCCTACTGGCCACGGTTCACTCAGTTCACTCGCGCTGGTTTCCCACCTGAGGGATCGGAACACGAAATAACGTTTGCGACAGTTGTAGGACCAGAATTTCAAAGCTTGTTGCTTGGCAGGTGGAGTCATGGTCTGTACAGCCAGATGCGGTCACCTGCAGCTCCTGCCACTACCTCGCAGTGGGCCAGACGGGCAGAGGGGTCAGCACAGGTCACACAACCGTTCCATCCCCCATTTCTGCTGATATCCGTGATCCCTAACACCTACAACAGCTTTCCGTGGCCTTCCTGCGCCGGACAATGGAGACTGCCCTAATGCACGGCTAGTCCGTGCCCTTCCACTCCCTAGAAGGTTTGAAGGTTTTTTTTTGTGCAGCGCTCGCATGGACCCTGTCTTGCAGTAATGCACAGTAAACCTGAACATGATGGGCCTGAAGCCCGAGATTTCCTGCAGAGCTCCAGAAGCCCATCTCATGTTGCATTTGTCTTTCTTGAGTACCAGGGTGAACTATTCGAGGAACGAATCAACAGCCAGCAGATGTTGCAGAATCTCTTTTGACCTACCGTCTGGTCGCAGGATGTAGGACGACAGATGCCAGTCATGTCTTCACCTTCTTGCCCAGCCTTCGGCCTCGTGATCGTTCCTCCGGTCGGTTTTCTCACGTTGAAGGTGACGGTAGGAGGGCTGCATCAGAATTCAATGGAGAATCAGCACCAGCAATCCACGCCTTAACTGAAAGAAGCTTTCAGACTTATCCTTCTCGCACCCGAGCCAAGGCCTCCAAGCTTGCGAGCGAGGCGCATGGTTTGGGTTTGAAGTCCTCCTGCGAGCAACGGAGGGCCAGATGGTCGCATCATGATACCTCACGGTTGCAAAGATTGGGATGCCGCGACTCTTTGGAGGCAGGCGGTGGGACTTAGCACTGCATCTTCTCTTCGAGATGAGGACAGCGAACCTTTTCATGCTTCAAGGTTGCAAGGTTGAGGTTGTTTTCACTTCGCTGGCTGTGGTGCTTGAGGGCAGAGACCGAAAGCGAGAGCCTGGGGGGATCCCCCCAGCCGCAGGATGTGCACCAGACAGCAACAGACGAAGTTCCCAAACCTCCAAGCCTAGCTGTGCCGGAAGAGCTTGGTGCTTGTCAGGAGCCGTCAGCTTCAGCCAGCCACCAAGTGTATCGATGTTGATCTTGCGTTATCAGATTCAAGAATCGGCCTTGCTTGTGGCTGAAAGATGCCAGTGTGAGGCAGTTGTTGGGCCTTGCCTCTGTGGGCTGATGCATCACTTCCCAGCCCCTTGCCATCATGCTTGCGAAATGCAAGCCGGAACTTCTGGCAAGCCCCTACTGTCGAAAATCTTGGACCCACACCGTCCAGCTGCCCTCATGCACGTAGCAAGGCTCGAGTCTGCCAAAAGACTAGCTGTCAGACCTGCTGGTACCTGCAAAGGCACATAGGGCAGCCTAGAGTCATCGAGAGCCTACAGACCATAGAGATCCGGAACAGTTGCTTTTTGTGCCTCTCTCGTCTCGTCCCTGCGCGCCATCTACCCTCAAAGTCCGAGTCCGCGTAGGTCCCAAGTTCTCGGGGCACCGCAGGCTGGACCTAGTAGCGTTCAACAGCGCCGTGAGCACTTGTGGCCGCGCTGAGCTCGCCTCCAAGAGAATGTCGGCTTTGTTTCGGGGACTGTAATCCACGGGCCACTGAAGGCTGAAGAGTCGATTTTTGCGTAACTAGTTCTCGTACTGAGGGCTTGCTTTATCGAGTTGAGGACTTCGGGTCCCGGAGCATGTTGATGAGCATGACATGTCGCATTTCACGTACTCTTACCATCTCATGTGCAGCAGTGCGCACAGCAAATTAACTTCGATGTCGCCACGGCCGGTGCGTCCACTTTGCCTGGTTTTGGCCCAAGAGGAAGCTCACCTCTGCAAGAGCAGAAAATCGGTTGGCTTGACCACACCGTGAAAGATGCAGAGATCCAGAAATCGTCCAACGTGAAGTCAGGGGCATGCATAGGATGCTGACAGCCCATTTGGAGAGTTGGTTGCGTGCTGCAGAGACTGTTATCGCAATGGCAGCCAAGGATGAACGAGCAGGTGAGCATGTTGCGTTTCCTCGTTGCGGCAGTACAGCAAGAATCAAAGACACTTTCTTTGTGTTGTCGTCGCAATGGAGCGAAGATGGGTGCACACATGCAATGCCGCTTCTTTCCTCTCCCAGAACATGTGTGCAGGAGCTTTGCCTCTGTTTTGATCGTACATCTTCGCGGTTGGTTAACCAAGAGGTTCATGCACTTGTTCCCCCCGGCCGTTCATGCTGCATGTTTCTCGAAGTTTGGCCACCGACTTGCCGACCTAGCTATCGGACATCTGGTTACCATTGGTTATCTATCCACCCCTTCTATCTCTATCAGCGCAAATGATACGAGGCGTTAGATAAGATAGTCAAGCCTGCATCGAACCTCAAGCAAATATGGGACAAAGGCGACGAGGACCTGTTTCTTGTCTAAGGCGACCCATGCGCCTTTCGTTTCTTCGAGGCTTGTGTACAAGTATGGATCAGTTCAGTGGGGAACCTGTAAGGTGTACTGTTGGCAACCTAACCCCTCGCTCCAGTAGATCCTGTAAGCCAATTTTGAGCAGCGCTGAACCTGAAACCTATGCCCTGAATGTTACCCAAAGGGTCTAAGTACTAATATGGTAGATACTTTGGGGTCCACAATATCTACTATATGGGTACTTAGACCCTTTGGGTTACACCCCTCGCAGCCTGGGCCCAACCCTAAATCCGAAAGCCTCAAGCGGGACACCTGTAGGACGCGGCTTCCCTCCGGTCTCTGACACGAGAGCTCGGCGTGACCCACGGCAGCATTCTCCAGTGAAATTACCAATCGCTACTGTTACCGGGGTTTGGGGCGCTTAGGTCCAGAATTTGCGAAGGTTCAGGTTCGGATTCAATGGGTAGGTGTCGGCTCAGGCTGCTTCCAGGCCCTCATCTCGTATTGCAGCCCTGTGCAGCATCTGAACCCGGACTATATTGTAGGTAGTATCCTCGACATGAATGCTACTGCTACGGGATTTCAGCCTCATCGGCGTTATGGCTATTTGTATGTTCATTTTGGGCCATTTTGGGCTGCGCATGCGGCTCCGACACACTGGTTTTTGCAGTATTTCGTTGCTTCTATGTCTTTTCCGTGTCAAAAGCCGGGGATCTGGGCGCCTTAGCGATAAGAAGCACGGGCAGATCAAGCACAATTAACATAGTCTTGACTCAAGTCTTGACGCTTACAGGAACACGAAGACACAGCAGACGCACCATCGCACTCAGCCCCTGATCTACTTGCATTTACAGCATTCGGCTGCTTGTGATGACTGGCGCCAATTGTGAGCGTGTGATTTTCACTGTAGGTGTGGGGACCTGTCTTCTTTTTTTCTCTTCTGCACAAATATGGAGAGCGTTCCTGCTCTAAGCTTTCCGAGTAAGCCATGCAGGAGGATAAGGCTGAACCGATGTGTTCTACGCATCCCTGGTTTGCATCCGCCCCTACACACTTGCATCCATGGTGAATATTATAGTTGTAACAACAGAATCATTAAAATAACAGTAAGAACGATAATAAGAATGTTATTAACCATAATAGTAGCAATAATGCTAGTTTTCATACAAGTAATCAGATAATAATACGAGGAATGGTGATAACAACAACCATACATAATAAGCATACTAGCAACTAGTTATGATAGTAATAGCAACAGAAACCGAAGCATCCATGCCACCAACCCTAAACCCTAAACCCNNCTAAACCCTAACCCCCCCCCCCCTCCCCAGGCTCTCGAGACGCCGGCAATGGCAGGAATCTTTGGCCTTGCTCGCTCGGCATCTCAGCGGCAAGTGTTGGATACATTAAGGTTTAGGCTTTAGGTGTTCAGGATTTTAGGGTTTAGGGGTTTCGGTTTAGGAGTTTTTGGGGTTTAGAGTTTTACGGTTCAGGGGTTTAGGGAAGAAGATGCAGATAAACTATCTTGAGCGCGGCTCGTTGTCTTCGGGCGAAGAAGTTAAAAAAGGCAAAGCTGGATTCAGAAGGCGGCTTTCGAATCCAAGCAAAAAAGAGCTGAATCTGCAACTGAGGACAGAGGAGGCATCATTGCAGGTAGATGTCCTCGCAGCCAACGCAGCCATGGCTGCCCTGATGCCGTCAAGCCGCGCAGCAGGCAAGAGCACGGTTTTGAGTTGTGTGGCATACCCGAGGCTTGGCGCCGATTGTCAGGCGAAGTCCTACCATTCCAGAACACTCAGCTTCAAGCACTATTCGGGTACATGTGCCGATGTGAGCTTGATGTGTGTGCATTCACATCCCTGAGGAGATGCTTCTGCACCAGGACATCCAGACAGTGCTGTTTGGAGGCACAGACGCCACAGGTCTTTTCAAGTCTATGCATGTATCTGTCACTTGCACATGTATGCACGCGTGCATGTACGCATGCATGGCGTGTTGACAATATGTACATGCCACATGTGTGCATACATGTGTGTATATACATACATACATACATACATACATACATACATACATACAGTTCTACACAGATATTTAATTTCTGGGGGATGGCACGGACACCCTAACGTACATAGGTACTTCTATGTAGATTGTGTATACACATGTCATGTGGGCATACATACGTACATCTATTTATACATATCTATCTATCTATCTATCTGTCTATCTATCTATCTATCTATCTATATCTATCTATCTATCTATCTATCTATCGATCTATCTATCTATCTATCTATCTATCTATGTACATATTTTTATATGCATACATAACATACACACCCAACAATCATGCGCATATGTTCATAATACACACACACACATATATCTGTCTGTTTATCTACACGCCTGATAGAGATGGTTGTGTGTAGCGTGCATAGAGACGCTCACAACCACTGCTGTCATGTTCCGCCGTGATGCGCTCTCAGGGTGGTAAATAGAGGCAGGAACCACAAGGCAATCTCCCTCCTCTTGCCCACTGACTAGCCCCAACTTCGGAGCACCGCAATAGAAATCCTGTTTGCTGGCTCTCGCAACACTGCAATCATAGTGAAGTACTGTGTGTACGTGCGTGCATGTGTCCACATGTGTATAATATATATATATATATACACACACACACAGCGACACTTGTATGTGAATCCATGTGTACATATGTATGTATACGGATGAAAAGAAATATGTCCACACATCTTACTTTGTATATGCATGTATATATGTTTGGTCAATGCGTCATGTCTTGTGTGATTCGGAATCTTTGTCTCGAGTTGCGGGCTGGTTGGCGCTCGAAGAATGTGCAGGTCATCAACCACACCCGGAGTATGCATGTAGTACAAAGTAGAAAGTATATAAGAATATATGACAGTGTATATTATGGCATAGTGTCGAAATCAGTCCTTCCCGAAACCACGCGCGCGTTGCCAGGCCAAGCTTTCCCTTGTACTTGAAGGTACCCCTCTTTCCTCCCAATTGAAGCTCAATTGGGACATGGCTCTGATGCGACACCTTCTTGCGGAGTGGGGCAAGTATTCAAGCCTACATCTAAGTAAACACGGCACTTAAGTTGTAGGTATTCTTGTAGTTCATCCCGTAGACTACGTGACAAGTTCAGGAATCCGACCCGTCCTGCCCCCTCGTTCACTGCTTGCCGCAGGCGCTGCATACAGATGTACGATGGCCTGACTGTAAGCGGACTGCGCCCCGATGTGCCAAGCCCTCAATTGCAAAATAGTATACTGTAGTGTATTATAGTATAGTATAGTATAGTATAGTATAGTATAGTATAGTATAGTATAGTATATTATAGTATATTATAGTATATTATGATATATAGTATATTAATCCATTCCACTGCTCAGTTGGAGGCCTGCCTTGCTGCTGAAGCAACCTTTATTGAAGCTGTAAGGTTTTCCACCAGCACGGCCATCAACAGCTGCGGAGCCCAAGGCCGTTGGGGCTCAGCGCAGCATCTTCTCGACACCAGCTCTGCAACCGTCAGTGGATCGAAGTGCTTCACATTTCTCGAGGCTTACCACGAAAGTCAGGCGGCTTAGGTGGCGAGTGGTTACACATACTGACCCCAATGAACAAGGTGCAGCGTTGCTTTCAAAACATTGGGCAGCGCCGGTTCATGCATGCGGCCCGTTTCCGCACAGTCTACTCTCATCTCGCCTCGAAACTCTGAACCACTCAGCCCTAAATCCTAAGATCCAACATGGACACTTGAGGAAGAGTCCCATGCAAAGAAGATCCATCCCAACGACGTCTCTATCTCTGCGACCGTGGCCGCCTCTCGCCTGCCACAGGCTATTGTCACTGTGTCCGCTGGTATGTAATTTGTTATTCCCGTTACTGTTGTTGTCATCTTGATTTCTATTACTATTTACTATTGTGATTAATGTAGTAGTAACCATAATCATCGTACTTATCATATTATAACAACAATATTTGTCATTGTTATCATTACTTTTAATGCGATTTGCTACTATTATTGTCAATCTCATGCTTCTTCTTAGTAAGAGTAGTACAGTGATTTCCTAAGACCGGTTTCAATTACAACCCGCAGTGAAACTTCGGATCGATTTCCCCCGCCTCTTCTTCGCGAAGTTGCGCATTGCATGCATCGACATGAATGAAACGTTGTGTGGCGCAAGCTTGTTTTCTCCGATGTGCTCCAGCCTTCCTTTCAACACGAGTAATCAAAGGCAGCAGGTATGATCACATTACCGCTTGAAGACTGATTCAGTCTGAAGCTCATGTATGGGCCACCGCGCCTTGCCAGCCTCAAAACAGTCGGAGCCCTCGCTCGGCTTGCAAAGCCCGATTGAGTGCTGCTGTTCGAGTGAGCTCAGTCTGCTGTGCGATCTTTGGCCCTAAATAAATCCTACAAAACCTTACCCAACCCTACAAACCCTCCCTAATCCCATAAAGCTCTTATACACCCTATAAACCCTTAGCCCTACAAGCCTTGAGCCGGGATCAGAAACGAGAGCAAACTTCAGGCCTTCGCTGCCTCGCCACGGCGCTGGCCGCAGGGCCTCGATTTGTTCACCGCGCGTGCGGTGGAGTGCGGGCTCGCCCGGGCCCGAGCCTTCACAAAAATGGAGGGACCGGTGGCATCTACGAGGATTTATAAGAATTTAAGACTATTTACGGGGCCTGATCCCGAAAGACCTTCGAAGCTTGGGACATCGGGGTCATCTTTCAATATCTTCGCGTAAAGGTCGCAGATGCGGTGACGCTCAATGCGGTGGTGAATCTGGTGGAGCTCGGTAGCGGCTGGCAAAGGCTGCTTAGCGACGACTCGAGAATTTGCTGGCGGCATTAGACCCAATTTAAGGTTCCGCATGCGAGTTTGGGACAGAAGATGGTGGAATTTGCAGCAAGGCTGTGGGGATGCATGAGAGTCGTCAGGTCGTCGCAGCTGAAGTCGAAGCAGCAGGACAAAGGGGCGCATCCAGCCAAGTAAGGGCAGCTGCTGTGGGCAAGGCATGATGCACACGACCACCCATGCATGGCGGGCCGAGCTGTTAGTCGCAGCAGAGACTTTTGCTGCGCTGCCCGTATCGAGTCAGAGCCCTCGCCTCACTCGTAGGACCATTTTTCCTTCGGGAGTCGAATGGGGGCTTTCGCCCGGGAGGCACTCTGGGAGGAGGCCGAACATGAAGCAAAATGGGGACGGGCCTGACTAAACTTTAAGTAGCCAGTAACTTGTGGGGTTCCCAGGCACTTTTAGTGGCCTCTGTGTCACCTGCCGTGGCATTTTTGGTGTTTGGCCGGACGTCTTCTGTGCATGCCCAGGACTAAAGATGAGTTTGCTACAACATCACATCGTTCATGCTGGATCTTCTGCGACTGAAGTATCAGTTTGTTATTAACTCGCCGCACGGTGTGTCTCATCCGGTTTCCGCCCACTAACTTGAGCTCTTCCATGCAAGTTCGGCGCAGGCTCTGGTGTGTCTTCATTGTCTTGCGGAAGCCCGAGACTAGACTGCACGCCGTGGACTTGTCTTCGTGGTGCACAGACACAAACGCGTTGTCCACTTGCAAGCATGAGCCCGCACCGATTCTTGGTCTGGAACCACTCCGAAATGTGAAGCCTGAAATCCTAAAGATCTGTTGAATTCCGACGGATGCGCTGAGGGCTTTCGAGCAACGACGTCACTGCTGCAGCGGCCTTGAACTCCGTGCGCGAGCACTGGCACCTGGGAGTCAGGCCTGGAACATCCTGAACGGCCCAGATGGTCTGAGATGACCGAGGTACAGAGAGCCTTCATAAAGTTTAAAGGTCCTGGTCCTGAACTCTTTAAAGGTCGGGTCGAAAAGCTTTTCTTTACTGGCTGCAGTCCTAGACCATCCATCTACCCCCTATTAGACCCTAAATACCTTTCATTTGGGACCATATACCCCTATTTGCGGGTAGTTAGAGGGTCCTGGGTGGATGCTTTCATGAAGAGCCAACCTCAAGTGTGACCGGGGCCTTGCTTCTCAACTCGGGTCGGACGCCCTGGCGGAGGCTTTTCCAGGACATGGCCCGGCGATCCCTTCGCTCGAACGCGGTTCACGTTGCGACCCGGCCGGAGATTGGCTGCTAGGGGCCTCAGAGAGAAGATCCCTGATACTGGGTTCTTGTTAAGGGATTTAATTTAAGTTACCATAAAAGGGATCTATAGTAAATAATATGGTTTCCTCATTACGGTAACTTAAATTAAATCCCTTAACAAGAACCCAGGATATGTGGTCCCTTTGGGTTTGCATGAATTTGCAAGGCATCCTTGCTGGGAGCCTTTGCTGCAGGAGCCCCGGATCAGGGCAGGGCTGAGGTACGAAAGCTCCTGACTTTAGACGTCGTGTCTTGCATCTCCTGCATTCAGGAGCCACTTGGACTCATGCACTTGCACTACTGCGCGGCAATTCCGGCATGATGGCCGTCCGTACCGCTTCCTTGACCGCAGGGCTTGGAATCAAGATGTTGAGATTGAGCTTCCTGCAAATTGCAACCACAACCTTTTAACTTCGGCCCCTGTTGAGCTGCACACTAATTACTCCCTGTAAAGCTTCCTAGTGGGTGCCATCGGTTTGTGAACTTTTTGGCAAATTGCAAGCACGACATGTTGACTTCGGCTCCTGCTGAGCTGCACAGTAATTACTCTCTGCAGAGCTTCCTAATGGGTGCCACCCGTTTATGACATTTTTGGTGCACTGAGGGAACACCTCACCACGTTTCATCTTCGACTGCCCCCCCTGTGCAGGAGCGGCCCTGTGGTCAAGAACAATGCCATCAAAGCCACCGAAAATCCCAAGGACGGGAAGCAGTTCGGTTTCAGCTGCAGGAACAAGACTTTCGCAAGCTTAGCCTTTGTCCACTCGTGAAACCCGTTGCAACTCGAGGCATTCAGCATCATCCTACCTGGGCAACAGATGTAAAGACAATGTCCATACCCCTAAACCCTAAACCCTAAACCCGACCCGACAACCAACAGTGGTCAATTGAAGCCTCTCGGCCCGAAGCCTTCCGAGCCTTATAAGCTGCAGCATACTGTCTGTGTGTATCCGAGTATCCAAGACATAAATATGGATAGAAGTAAATCCAAAGATACGTGTAATATTTATATATATATACACACACATACTATATATATATATATGCACAAACGCACACATGTGTTATGGTTGCGCCTCCGCTGTCCAGCACTCCCCCCTCCCCACAAGAATGGTTCCTTTGACGGTCATCCTCGCTTCCCTCGTTGCGGAACGGCTTCGGGGTTTAGTTCCCTTTCTCCCCATGAAACGGTTGGGGGTGGAGGCGGGCTTGAGGCTGAAGTTCGTGGCTCGGAAGGGCATGCGTAAGCAGCGACGATGGGTGGGTGGGCGGGTGTTTGGGTGTTTGACGGGGAATGCAAACCACGCAGCTGTATACACGTATATTCTAGTTGTATATATCTTCATATATATATATATATGTCTGCATATAGATTTGTTTATTGTATTTCTATGTTTATTTCATTCTCTCTGGATTCGTTTCTTTGTGTTATCTATAGTTGTTACTTTTCTGTATTTCTGTCGTCCGTTCTTGTTTTTGGTTTACGTGTTTCTTCGTTTTCATATATGACTATATGTATCTGTGCACGTACATATCTGCATATACACATGCACCTACACAAACATGTGTGTATACATGTATATATATATATACATGTATACACGCACATACACATGCATCATACACATACATATATACATAAAACAGTGTGTGTATACATGTATATATATATATAGAAACAGAGAGATTTATACGGGTACATATACATATACACACACATAAAGAGACACATGCATACATAAATACATACATCCGCAACATAACATAACGCAACATACCGTACCGTACGGTACCATACCAGACCATACCATACCTTCCATACCATATATACCATACATACATACATACATGCATGCATGCATACATACATACATACATACAAACAAACATACATACATACATACATACATACATACATATAGACATACACACACACACACACCTCTCTCTCTCTCACCCGTCAGGCTTGGCCCTTTGCTTTAACATTGCTCCGGTCGCTGCATGCGGATGCGCCTGAGTGCCGGATTGTAGGTCTTATCTCTTGCAGGCTGCGGAATTCGGGTTTAGGGTTTAGGACACCCCAGGACATGCGTGTAGGCAGAATTGATTGCTTGCCGGGGCCCAGACCCAATTGTTCGTGATAGAAACTGTTGGAACCGGTCATCCTCTGCCAGTGTTGAGAAGCGGTCTTGAAGTTGGTGGCAGACGCACGAGTTTCGCTGACACGACCAAGTCAAAAGGTTCTTGCAAGATTTCAGCCTGTGCTCAGGTGCAACCTCGGGATGTCGTTTCCTACAACTCTGCGATAGACGGTTGCGCAGCCGGCAACAGCTGGCAGGCTGCTTGTGATCTGTACGAGGACTGCAATGATCTCCTCTGTGGCATATGCGATGAGCTTGAGTCAAGTACATGTCCACACACTTCAACCGGAGTCGAAACCATGACGGCCCAAGGAAATCCTGCTGGTGAGTCCCAGCTGTTCTCGGACGGTCGTGAGCTGGGTGCTCAGTCCACCGGCCTCTCACGAGTTCAGAGGTCGGGTTTCAATGATTGCTGTGAGGACCGGGTTGCAAGTGACTGGGTAAGGAGCATGCCGGTTGTAAGCAATGACTGAATTGAATTGGTACACCACAGCATCTCTGCGCCTGCAAGAACCGTCGCGGTGCCATGTTTCGCGCAGTGCCGGGGAAACGCCATGTCCCGAGTTGGAGATGTAGATGTGCGCACCCTCCGCCGTACGCCCCAAAATGGCCATGTCTTAAATTCAGGTGTCCCCTGAACACTGCAACACTTAATCATTGACCAAATCTTGAACGGCATGTCCGTCAGAACCCGTGTAAGAGTTACCCAGGTGTCCATGCTGCTGCCGCTGCTGCAGCTGCCGCTGGGCGCTGGCGAAGCGCCGCAGCCACGCTGGCGCCTCTTCTTTCCGGCAAGGCCACGGGACCAGCCGATCCAAACTCTTGTTAAAGGCGCCTTGCAGGCTCAGGCGTTGGCTGAGAAGTGGACCTCATGCAGTGCCTAAGATGCCAAGTCGGATGAGGTGGCATCGCTCCGCGCCGATGCCACCGGCCCAGACTTAATCGTCGAAGGCGATTGGTGCTTCGTTTGCCTCCCCTCCAAGACCGTCAGGAAGACAGCATCAGCGCGCATTTCTGAGTTCTGCTCCTGGTAGAATTAGGGGGTAGCCAACGTATCGAAACTGAAGCTACTACCGACCTTGCCCAAACGGCTGGACTAGGGGAATTAGCGACGTCGTCGTGCGAATTTGCTGCATCCCTCGACGAGTCCACGACTGACAAACTGCACAGCTTGCGCTTGGCTCGTCTTGCGCTTTGTTGCTGCCAGACCCGATCAAGAAGATGAGGACACAACAACAATGACGACGAAAGCGATCCAGAACAATATTTTATCGTTTACTACATCTTTGCACCATCGCATCACTGGGACTTACCCGTGGGGTGAGCCGAGCCAAAGAACAAACCGGGTCTGCCACATACTTCCATGGGGGTGAAGTAGTCAGAGTCACCACAGAAGATACCATACCAAACCAAGCTTACCCTAACCCCCCAGGTACCTACTATATAGGGTACTGGAGCCCCTAGGGCCCTATATGGTAGGTACCTGGGGGATTAGGGAGCGGCATTTCGGACATGTCGTGGCAGCAGCAGACTGCTCGTAAACACGGCATGGGGTCAGCACATCTTATCCGTGCCTGAAATTCATACAAGCATTTGCGAGCTCCTGAGTGCTAAGAATCCTGTCAGCAAACGAACATAAAGATCCCACTTATATATTAGGAAACTCGCAGCTTCCATCTCTGTTGGGTATGACGAGGTGAAAGGAGGCCACGCAGGCTGTGCCACCAGCAAAACTTCGGAATTCTTTCAGCATTCACGGCCTTGAACACTTTATTGTGACTTTGTCTAGGACCCCATAAGTCACATAAAGATATCACCAAAATGGCCTTGCTGGTGTTTGTAGACCACATGTCTCTGATTTTCTCGTCCGCCTGCGAGATCTTTGTCTGGGAATGTTTTTCTGTGCCGAGCCTGCTTCCTAAAGAAGGTTTCAGGTTCGAGATGCTGGAAGGGCCCTGATCCTAAAGGGCCTCGCTGCTTCCTAGGCTGTCACTTACAATGCGGCGATGAATGCGTGTGACTTGGACTTGGCTTGGCTACATGTGGTAGAGAATGTAGTGTGGAAGAATGGTGGAACATGCACAACTTGCGGTTTATTGCAGAGGACCCGCGTCGTACGGTCAGGGTAGCAACGGGAAGCCGACGTCCCTGACCCGGAAGCCTTCCACGAGCGGGCAAAACCGTGAACCCGAGGCCTGCATTCGACGAAGGAGCGACGCGGCATTCCGACAGCCGAGGAGACGCCAGGTTCCCAAGAGGCCACAGAGTCAGAGCGATGGTTTCTTCTGAATCTCTTTCATTCCGCTTACAGTATCCCTAACCTTCCAGGTACCTACTATATAGGGTCCTAGGGGCTCCAGTACCCTATATAGTAGGTACCTGGGGGCTCTATGCTGGAACGTGGATCCGCCCCCATCGTCCGGGCCATCCTCTACCGATGTCTGGATCCGAAGCCCTGAATAAGTCCCACTCATCCCAACCTCAACTCAAATTTGGAAGCCTACCTTAGCAGCAGCAGTGACACTGCTTCTGCCACACCCGTTTCAAGACCCTCCGACATCCCTCGATAGGTCCCGATAGACGGCTTATGGATCACTTTGAAGACTCCTGAGCGAACGCTTGCGGAAACCTGATAATATCATATCATATAGAACCGAACAGAAGCCTTACAAGCCCTGTAGTGTAGGGTCAGGAAAGGAATAATTTCGAGCAGCACGCCCAAATTACAGCATGTATATGCTATACCCCAACCCCAAAACCCTATTCTCCTTATCAGCGCCCCTACATTCCCGGTGTTCTAGAACTCTAAACCCTAAACCCCTAAACCCTTCCCATCCCTCATCCCTAAAACTCTAAAACCCTAAACCCCAAACCCTAAACCCCAAACCCCTAAAACCCTAAACCCCTAAAGCCCTAACCTCTGAACAGCAACGAAGAAGCAAATTTGTGCAGATTTCCTGGCGCCGCTCCCTGCAGCTGCGCATGGAGCTGAGCCAGGCCTGTGGGAGCCTAGGTCTCATAGGGATGGAGGGTTTCGGGTTTAGGGTTTTGGGTTTCGGGTTTTAGGTTTAGGGTTTTGGGTTTAGGGTTTCGAACGGGTTTAGGGTTGTTAGGGTTTAGGGTTTTGGGTTTAGGGTTTCGGGTTTTGGGTTTCGGGTCTAGGGTTTTTGGGTTCGGGGTTAGGGTTTATAGAGTTTTCTACGGGTTTGCATGATTTGTACTTAGTAGTCTCATATGGGTTGCTAGAAGGTGAAAGGTGTAGTGTAAGGGTTAGTATCATTTGCTCTATGTTGAGAACTCGCTGAAAAGTCGGTGCAGGGCAGCTGCTGGAGTAGGGCACCTCCAGACGCCGTTGGGAAAAGAAGCACCCCAGTCATGACAATTCTGGAGTAGGGCACCTTTTCAATTTCAGGAACCCAACTAAACCCTAAAGCCTGAATTGTGTAAAGCTCTGTACAGACATGACATGACTCGATGAAGGACCAGGCATACGATCCGATGCAAACACACCACAGCAAAATCAGGCGATGATGCTAATACACATACTGCATACATACATACATACATACATACATACATACATACGTACATACAAACAGACAGAGAGATCCAAAAGAAATGCTGTGTCCATATTGCAAAGGCAGAAGAGCTTTGGACTAGGTGCAATGAATTTTCAGGGCGGCTGTACTTCCTTTCTGTTGTTCGCGTCGGGTGCCGTGTATACACATACGGCAAATCTTCCACATCTCAAGAGCCCGTGTTTCTCCACAGGTAAGGTTCATATCCTTCAGGGTGGACCCACTTACAGCATATGATGACCCTGTCAGAGCCTATCCGCTTCTTCACGCAAACTCAATCCTGAAGGAGCCCCCGGCCCCCACCCTGCAACCCTAAACCCTGAACCCTAAACCCGTAAACCCCTAAACCCCTAAACCCTAAACCCCTAAACCCCTAAACCCTAAACCCCTAAACCCCTAAACCCTAAACTAACTCTCGAGGCCTCCCTGGTGCCTGATTTGGTCTCAGTGAACCTGGCGCTCGCATGCTTTGCTGCCGGTCGAGGGCAGCTCGGCACTAAAACAGGGGTTCCGAGCATCCCTAACCCCCCAGGTATAGGGCCTTAGGGGCTCTAGTACCCTATATAGTAGGAATACCCTAACCCCCCAGGTACCTACTATATAGGGTACTGGAGCCCCTAGGGCCCTATATAGTAGGTACCTGGGGGGTTAGGGATGATCAAGCAATACATTGCGAATTTAAGCGCTTGCTGATGCTGCTTGACTATGGCATGTGCGGGCTTGAGAAACGCATTTAGTATCAAGGCTTGAATCATAGCGGCTTCACCATGCAGCAGCGACGATGTGCGCCAAAACAGCTTAATGTAGCCATGTGATGTGTGTCTCTGTTTGTGTGTGTGTGTGTGTTTGTGTTTTGCGCTTGCTTGTACATGCCTGCGTGTTTATTCTGCACATGCAAACATGTGTGTTGTGTGTTGTGCCATATTGTGTATCGGTTGTGAGCTGTGCTGTCCTGTTCTGGTCGGCGGTGCTGCCTTGTGCTGTTGTGTGTGTGTGTGTGTCGTGTTTAGTACCGGTCGTTTCTTTTATGTGAGTGACAGTGAGAGAGTGGAGTGTCGACCTGGGGTGCTCTCCGGCCCACGGAAACGGTCACTCTGGCCTTGTTTGCCCCTCCGCATGCATACTCGCGGCAGGGCACCTGTCGGTGCAAGCACTCAAGGCTCCCCTCCTCCTCCTCCTTCCCTTCATCTCTCTGTCCAGGGATGACACACTTGTGTCTTTGAGCCAACCAACCAACCAACCAACCAACCAACCAACCAACCAACCAACCAACCAACCAACCAACCAACCAACCAACCAACCAACCAACCAACCAACCAACCAACCAACCAACCTCCCTCCATAGGCCCACCAGGGAAGGGGTGGTTCAACAAACATGCACAGAAGCTCAGCACCGGCAGCGAGACGAAGGGTAACAGAAATTTCAGCTAATGCCGTTGTGGCTGCAAGCACTCGAACAGTGTCCCCTTGGCATGTGCGGCGATGCCTGATGCTGAAGGCATCACCCCTCGACCAGAAGGGGAGGTTTCTCACATGTATATCCTGTGCCACCAACATGTAAACAAGAGCTCGTCCGCATTATGTCGCAATACCCCCTACACGCAACGGGATTATTGGTGTTATGACTTCATTTGAGCCACATTGGGCCGGTTGGGTTCGTCGGGCTTGCTCCATTGATGGCCATTGCCTGCGTGTTGCAGGCCGACACACTTTGGCATCATGCGTGACATGGTATGCTAGAACTCAGCCCATCCAGCAGAAACTCAAGGTGGCAGGAGGCCCTCAGCTACGGCCAACAGGCTGGCATCCTGAGCCCAGACGCTTCGCAGAGAAATGTGCAGCTTAAGTTTGACGGGCTTTTCACGAGGCATCGGCTATCACACGTGAACACTACTGCTGACCAAGGTTTCATCAACAGGTAGTCGAATCCTGTTTCATGTTGCGGTGCATGAGCGAAGCAGAGATGAGTTGCAGAGGCCATCCTTCACAGTTGAAGAAGCGTCACTCAAGGAGCAAGCAAGGTAGATGCCCAATGAAGACCTAGGTGCCGTGAGTCTCTGTGCTCGGGAGCCCTTCCATTTTAAGCAGAAGCAAGCCTTTCCGAGGATTCCGGCCAAAGCCAGCGTCCCGACGAGGTTCGACCATACGTGTAAGTAAGTATCGTCTAAGTGTCTTGGGGGGGGGTCCAGTGTGAAGAAAAGCTTTGACAGCATGCATTTGAAAGACGACTTCCGAAGCCACGGGTAGAGGCCATACTCAACCAAAACGGCCAACCTCAGAAGAGGATCGCTGAGTCCGCCTTACTGCAAGCTGCCTCCTCTCACGTACGTGCAGAAGCGTGGTGTCACGCCACAGGGTGCCGGATACGCATAAGCTCCAGACCTGATTTAGCCACCAGAGCGAAAACCGGGGCCCTCTCATCCAAGGATGTTCGTTAAACATTTTCAATTTTGTTTTTTTAAAGCTGGACCTCTAAGCCTCTAAGCCCTAAGCCCCTGCAGGTCACCTTCGGGGCCCTGCTCGGTGCCCGCTTCCCGCGGGACTTGGCCATGAAGCTGCTGCAGACGATGAGAGCAGAGGCCGCCGGAATTTCCAGATCCGGCTGGTTTTGTGGTGTGACGAGGTTGATAAAAACAACCGGGAAACACATCAGACACCTGAAATGTATCGTTACGGGAATCAGTAAGCGACATTCGTGTTGAAGGGGTTGTGTCTCGGGATGGAGCTCGAGCTCGAACTGTGACCTTGACTTCCAGATTGTCTTGGATGCCAGAGAATAGCAAGTAATGCTTACTGATGATTTGTTCGCTTCCCTAGCCCGTCTTGAGCTTGGGGTCCTGCCCCTGCCGCGGCGGGACACGCAGGAGAACCGTCGTCACTTGCGGGTGCTTGCATAGGAAATCATGGCCTGCGCGCGGGCGAGTTGTTCTCCTGATGAGTACTCAAGCATAAAGGCAAGGCTTGTCGCGGCTTTATATGGCACACGGCAGCCTAGCGGCTGAAGCTTGTTTCGGCCCTTTTGAGCTGCACCTGAACCGTACAGCATACCCGTACATGCCAAAACCATACACATGAGCAACAGCAGCCACAGGACTTGGAACCGAACGCGGTCACCCACAGCGCTGTGGTCAGCGCCCTGATGCATGAGAGATAGATTTTTTGAAGGCTCGAAACCACTATATGCTCGAGTCATGCACAGCTGCACATGGAGTTGAGGTCTTGGCATACGGAAGGCGTTGTTC
The DNA here is from genome assembly GCA_905221635.1 of Symbiodinium sp. CCMP2456. Lineage (NCBI taxonomy): Eukaryota > Dinophyceae > Suessiales > Symbiodiniaceae > Symbiodinium > Symbiodinium sp. CCMP2456. Next base: position 57,417 of record CAJNDV010009646.1, read on the forward strand.
CGTGACTCGGGATTGGGCCTGTTGCAGGGCCTCCTTTTGAGAGGCAGGATCGTTCTGTTTCAAGAGGCAGGTGTCGCAGCCTGTAGTTTGTCACAACTCCCAATCCAGCAGTTCTTGCAATGCCACAACCAGAACTTCGAGATCCTCATCGCACGCAGAGTCCGTCATCGGGAACTCGCTGCCAGTATCTAGGTACCATATTGTATGACCCCAGCATACAAGCAGGAACATCTGTGTGTTTTACGTATACCCAGTAATATATGGGTAGTTGTCAAAATTATGGTCCCTTTTGGGGTACCCTAAATAATAGGTGCCGTATTATAATAAGGACCCAAAAAAGGACCATAATTTTGACAACCACCCATATGTGTCGTGTCGATTGATTTGTCGTCCGTCCTTCCATCTACCACACTTGATGCAACTCCCGGCGACTTAAAACAAATGCCCTGCTTCCCGTGGCAACAACTGACACCATCCGTTCCAGCAGCTACAGGCGCTTGTGAACGCGACGGGCCACTTTGCTAAAACTACGTTCCTTGCTTCCCCCAGTGCTGCAATGACTAGTATAAGGACGACTCGCAATGGTGATGCTGCCTCCACTTGAGCTGCCGCTGCCTGAGCCCTTGCTGCTGCACTTGCTGCCACTGCCTCTGCCACCGCTGGCATTGCTGCTGCTGCTGCTGCCACTGCC